>JBBPTO010000933.1:0-20550 GCA_038094155.1 Pulveroboletus cf. aberrans | reverse complement strand
GAACAAAGGGGCGAGACTATACTAAATACAGAACAAGGGAAATACGTAAGGGTATCTGAAGTAAGTCCGGAGGAACGGAGGAACGGAGTTGGTGAGAAGTCACCGGAGGGATGGACGGAGTTAGTCCGGAGGTCGGAGTTGTTCCGATTGCACGGGATATGACAGTACTACACAATAGGTATACATAGTATTGTAAAGGTCTTCAGCTGTGCCAATTGCACCAATGTGCAGATGATTATTGAAAATGAGCCAAGTTTCCAAAACATTTATCATGTCACATTAGAGTTGAGATTCCAACTTTAATTTTTATTTCACTCATCTTTCTGTGCTCTCACAAAGAGCACATTCATGCAATCATTTTGCATCAACAATCATTGAAATCCATGACCAGAATGCTGAGAATTTGTTTTTTCAACTAATGTCTTATGTGATCTTATTAGGGCTGCTCAATTCTTCTGAGGTCAGGTCAGGTCAGGTTGCTGAGAGTAGCTGAGCTAAGTGACTAATGTGAGTTAAAACAAAACTGTTCTAAATCAGGACTAGCAGGAAGGCCTGGGCCAAGATGCTGCTGGACAATGCATCATTCACTGTCAGCACACTGCTGGGATGCCCCCCATTTACAATGTGGGCAATACTCTCATGGCAGGTGCAAACACATATCAGAGCATTGCATTTGTCTTGTCCAGTTGCCAAAATTCATTGGAACCCACTAAGTATATTGAATTTAATGCAGATGAAGAAGAACATCTACTCTGCCAGTCTTGACACTCTGCATAAATGAGCACAGCCCTCCTTTATTGGCAGAAGTGCAAGGACTTCTTTCTGATTGCATTAAGCTGGCCAGGGAGAGGTTTTCATCATTAGTTCAGATATGTCCTATTTAGCAGCTAGGTATTATGATCACTTGCCACTGCCAAGTTAATCAGGGTTTTCTGCAACACATTTGAGTGGCTGGTGCACAAGTTGGAGCAAAACCCAAGCTTTCAATCATCCGAAACAAAGCCTCAGCATTCAGTTTGCTATTAGCTTGGATGCTTTCTTATGTGCTATGGAAATTGTATTTCAGACTCACTTCACATGGCACATAAGCTTGGAATTGGAATTGGGATAAATATTTGCACAAATGTAGGTGATAGCCTCGAGACCATTCCATTTTATAATCCTCAGGATCCTGATGATGATAGTATTTTCATCAATGATGACTTGCCAATGTATGGCAACATCATAGAGCATGATATTCAACTGCTAGGTTAGAAAACAGATGAGTAGTTAATACATATGCATAGGTTTAGGATTTATTTCCACTAGAGTAATGAACATGACCACTAGCACCCCACATTTTTTTTCAGCATGCAAGCACTGGCAGGGCAAGGTCTAGTAGCCTAAACCTACACATTTAACCTGTATATTTTAGCCACTTGTCTGTTTCTAAATCCTGTGAACCTGAGTGAATTGCCTGTTCACAAGCACCCCCAGTCTAATCCAATTTTAGGACAGTTTTGTCATAACTCATGTTAGTCATTTAACCTCAGCAACCTGCCCTGACCTGACCTCAGAAGAATTGAGAACCCATATTCTGTGCTGATAATGACTTGCAGAACTTATGTGACTTGTCACACATGGCTAAGTACAACAAGCAAAATAAAACTGGCAAGACAGTATGTGTGTTTCACAACCTTGTCTTATATCCAAGGTCAAGCAGAAGTTCTACAACTGGAGAGTGGGCTGCATAGGCTGCATGCAGCAGCTTGTTTTCTTACTTACATATCTTACTGGTCTGCTAATCTGATCTCCACATAGCTTTCTCAAGTCCTTACCTTGGTCTCAATCAGGCTCATGTTATTCAAACACATCAAATCCAAAGTTGGTGAAGTGTGGTCAACAGCTGTTGAGAAAGGCACTCAAAAATTTGATGAGGCTGAATGGGAATAAGCTATGCAGTGCTACCTCACTTCCATCAGTGATTTGTTGGATGAGAACTTCAAGCTTATTGTTGATGAGACACTGAGGTGTGTGAAGAAGGCTGCATTGACATTCATGCATGCAGTTTCTAGAGACCAGGATGAGGACAGTGATTATTAGGATTTATTTGCATTCCATTGATACTACTCCACTGCTCACCATGCTGACTAGACTTAGTGTTGTCATGCTTCTTTGACTTCCATATATGCATCCTTGCCATATTTAGAATTCTATTACATTTTCATCCCACTAAGCACAAGTCTGAATGTCACTTTTAGGCATTTGTGACCCCATAATATTGAAAGACACATGATCTTTGGAAGTTGCTGTGGATGTCCAGAAGGGGAACATGCTGATATGTAAGTGTATGTACTAGGTATGTACATGCATGATGTGTGTGTCTATGAGAATGGAAATGTGTGGATGGAAGCATGTAGCACTTTCCAGCTCCAGGCTGAGGTGATCTGTAAGAGAGGCGTGAGCTGCGATACCTGTTGCATAGAAGGAAGAACTGATTCATGCAGTGAAGTGCCTGATGCCCATGTGATAGGAGGTCAGTGGTGTGGAATAGAGGGACATACCAATGAGTCAAGTGCACACTGGGGGCAGGGTGACACAGAGGAACTCTTGATGTAGTTGGGGGATGGGTTGAAGGTAAGGGGTGAGTACCTGTGTGTGCTGGTGTAGGTATATCAGGAAAGAGTTGCTGGCCCATCTCCCCTTGACCTTGATAACATTGAAGGGGACATTGCAAAGAAGGTACTTCAGTGTGGAGCTGATGTAGATTTCATGGCCATGTAGGGGAGTCAGGCCTGCAGCCTTGAATGCAGTGTCAAGTGTTTTGAGGAATTTGGCCCTGATGAGGTATTTGTGGCCATTTTGAGAGTGGTATGCAAATAATGGCATCCAATTGGAGAGGGGGTCATTGATGTGGAGATGGTGTTGAAGGGCATCAAGGGGGTCTGCTGGACCTTCTTGGAGCACCCAGGAGACATTCTTGCTGAGTGGGGAAGTTTTGGTGTGGGGGAGGTGGAAGTTGGTGACAGGTAGGCCTTGGTGGTTGCACTGGAACAAGATGTGTGTGCACATGACATGTTCACACAGGTCGAAGGCATTCAGTGTGGGGATGGCGAACTCACCAGTGCAAGCGGTGGTGAAGAAAGTGGTGGTGAGGCAGGCAAAGATGGCAGCTCCTAGGGGAGAGTTGGTATTCAGGTAGGAGTGTAGCATGATGATGATGGGTATGGTGTAGGGTTCCCACAGGGGGTGTTTGGATGTGGGGGGAGCAAGGACCTTGGAGGCCTTGAGGAGGGCATTGATCTCAACATCATTAAGTGTCCAGAGGGTGTCATGTATGACATGCCATGTGCAGATTCCATTGATGTAGTTTATAATGGTGGATGGGGCATATAGGCCAGCCATGATGGCTATGAAGGTGGCCAGGAGGTCTGGGTGTGCAGGCATGCATTGCTCCTCCATGACACCTTGGGCATTACAAAATGCATGAAAGGCAAGGAGGCCCATGTAGTGTGTCTGCTCTAGTATCCAGGGTGGGCATGTGTGATAGGGTGGTGGAGAATGGGGTGAATAAGGCTGTGCCTTCATGTCTGTTGGGTGTTGCAATGAGGAGACAGATTGGGCAGGTATTGGGTACTTTGGGTGGGGGTGGAGGTATGGGTTGTGATGGCTCAACCATGGAGGAAGGGGTGTAAGGGAGGGGGAATGATGATTGGTGGAAGGAGCCTAGCAGCAGGGGTATGAATACCACAGGAGTTGGGATTGGCAGGGTTTTCAGAGCTTGGGATGTATTGGATGTAGAGAATGTGGCAGCCTGGAGCCAGGGAGGAGTAGATGCACTTGAAGATGTCATTTGTGGGGGCATTGTGGCTGCATCTGCACTGCCACCCTTCCATGACTCCCTGGATGTCAATGCAAATGTGAAAATGTAGGCCAGGGGGAAGAGATTGGAGGATGGCCAGGATAAGGAGTTTAAGGCTGACTGCTTCAGCCCAACCAATATTGCAGCCAGTGGAAGTCCAGCTGTCCATGAGCCACCATGCTTGCTAGTGTTTGCCAATTGTGATGCCAATTTCAATGGAGAAGCTGGTGTCAAAGAAGGTATTTAGTTTGAGTATGGGTTGGGGAGCTGGGATGGGGATTGGAATGAAGGAGGTGCTTAGCTTGAGTCTCCACCAGGAAATGTCCTTGAGAATGCCTCAAGGGGGTGTGTGTGGTTTAAATGGGGTGTTGCCAAATATGGCAAGCATGGTTTCAATGCATGTAATATAGGGTTGGCCCTCTGGAATGACTAACAAGGTGTGTGTGAGTTTGCCATGGAGGCGCTGTACCTTTTTCAGTGCATGGGTGTGGGAGGATGCCCAAGTGTCAAGGGCATGCATGTATTTTACACCTTTGAGCTCAGCAAGGCATGCAGTCTGGTTGTGCAAGTCCCAGACAAATCCCAAGAAGGTGGGGGTCTCTGAGAAGGATATGTCCTTGGAGGCTTTCCAAGGGATCCCAAGATGGTTAAAGATTGTGTTGATATCATTGAAAGAGTAGGTGAAGTTGCAGTTCTCAGAGGGGGTCGCTGGGGTGGTGAAATAATGCAGCAGGGAGCTGAAGTCTTTATCATCCTCAGCAGTGGTGCCATCTGGCAGTTGGGCTCTGTCGAACCAGGTCCTGCCTCTAGCAGAGGCTGGTCCTCCATGGGTGGTGATTGATGTTGCTATTGACTTATGCAGTATGTTGTAGTCTTGAAGCACATTTCGGGGAATGCATAGAAGAAATGGTCATCTACCCATTGAAGGATGGGTCCGATGCCATGTGCTCTCATGATATCCACTCCAGTGCCTCCTCTTCTGCCATACAAACATCCCAAAGCAGTGAAACCGAAGCATAATGAGGTATCTATTGCAAAGTGGTTGTCTGATAAGCAGATAACTAGGCCATGTCACTCAGATGGGTGAATGGGGACTGTGTGGTATGCTTCTGCTACATCCCTCACTGTGCCCTGAAAACCTGGTGAAAGGGAGAAGAGCAGTAATGTTACTATGGAAAAGGTACTGTATGAGGCTGGAAAACCATTTGAGTTGATGAAGGAGTTGATGGAGGGTACTGGACTGTTGGAGTGTGGGAAAGACAGGTTCTGTATGAGGCGGTATTTACCTGGTTTTCCTGGTTTCGGGATGAGTGATAGAGGGGAGGTTTGGAAGGGTCCCAGGGTATCTTTGATTTCTTGATGTGAGTAGGGACCTAGCCACCATCCTTTGATGAATTCCTTATGTACTATTTCATTGAATATGAGTTGGTGCTGGTTGATGGTGGGGTTGTTTGGGGGGTAAAAGGATTGAGTAAGAGGGGGAAGACCTGGTTGGAAGCCAAAATGGAGCCCATTATATATGTTGGAGTATTTTTGCCACAGGTTGGTTGTTGCAAGGGCATGAAGCCATGTGTCAGGTTTATATGGCATTAGGGCCTGGGTGCCTGTGAGCATGTGGGCAGCACTGAGCCCCATGGTCATGCTTTCCACATCCGGAGCAGTCATGCTTGGCGGTGGGGTGATTTCTGGTGCAGCCATGGGGCTTTTGCCAGTTATTGCAGAGAGTATTGCTGGCTGTGTCAAGAAGGTGCCTGCCTGGTTCACACCTCATGTAGGTGGGGGTGGTACCATTCCAGAGGAGGTGTTTGGTGCATTCCATGATATGGTGGGGATGGCAGCCAAGGCAGACAGGGCAAGCTGATTTGTTGCTGTGTGAGGTGGTGGCAGGATCTTGTACATTGGAGGGGTGTTCCTGCAGAGCAGGGTGGCGAAATCAAAAGCACAGGAAGGTGGAGTGAGAGGTGTAGCAGTGCAAGGAGGTTGCCTCAGGTTGCATGGTTGCATATTTGCGGCTGCAGGGATTGCATGTGCTGGCAGGTGAGGCTGCAGCATACAGCATGGCCTTGAGCCTCATCAGGGGGTAGGCAAGGGGCAGGCAAGGTGGTGGATGGGTTGGCTGTTGATGTTGGTGTCCAATGTGGAAGCACCAGTCAAGGATGGGGGCAATGATGGTGGGGATGAGATGTTCACATCACCAGTGTGCATAGATGCAATGATGATGGGGAAAGTCTGTGCCATCAGTGTGGTTGCATGGGGAGAGTATGGGGAAGAGAGGAGGAGGTTGGGAGAGGGTTGAAAGGGAAGAGAGGAATGGGGGAGAGGTTGGTGAGAGGGGATTTTGGATACTGTGAGAGTTGGTTTGCTTACCAGTGTGACCCATTTCTGGGCTGCATCATTGACCTTAAAGGCGATGGAGTTCATGAGGAGCTCATTTATCTTCATGATGTCAAAAGTGTCATCAGGGCTGATTTTTAGGTTGTCATGCCATTGATGGCAGACATGTGCTGCATATGTGAGAAGTATGAGGTCACCATTTGAAGTGCACCACAGAGGGTGGCTTTTGATCTTCCAGAAGAACACTGCTAGGGTATTGATGTGCTTCTCAGGCCAGTCAGCTTGCTTTATGTGGTGGAGGAAAGAGGTGTGGGCTTGGAGGAATTCGCTAAAGGTGAGGTTTTGATTGGAGCATGCTTGTTGGGAGGCCTTGATGGAGGTGACTGGACACAGGGTGAGTACATTGTTGGGGCTGGAGATGCTGTAGGTGTTGTCCACCTCTGATTGGAGGTATTTTGAGACATCATGGCAACCTTTCAGGGCAAAGTACCATAGCTCAATGAAGTTGAAAGAGGAGATTTTTTGAATGGCATACTGGGATGGGCAGTCAATGAGGACTTTGGGTAGGGGGCAGCTGGTTGGAAAATTGGCAACTTTCCCTTTCTTTTTTTCTGCATCAGCTGGGTCTGATATGGCAGGGGGGAGGCCTGGTGGTTGTACTGGTGGTTAGGGAATGGGTGAGGCTCAGTCTGTGGCAATGCCAGGGAGGTTTGGGGTGGGGTGGGGATTGCAGTCTCAGTCCTCATGAGGGCGATTCAGTCCCTGTGGGTTTTCCTTGAGGTGGTTGGCTTTCCACATAGTGATGTGGTGACTTCTGTCATCTTGCCAGATGCCAAGGAGAAAAGCAAGGGCATCCTTGTGACCAAGCTGCTTTTGAGCCATGATGGCCTCTCAAAGGGGTTGCCAAACTGGGGCATCATAGTTGGGCAGGTCTTTGAGGTTTGGGTTAGCCATGTTGTGCACAACAGGTAGATGAAAGAGCAAAGTATGAGTTGGGCAAGTTTATGTGTTTCAGCAGAATAGGTGCGACTGAAGCTCAAATCTTGAGGGAGCATTGTAAAACAGCTAAAGGACTCCAGAGTGTAGTTCTATGCAAGATATAGGGGTGCAGGTGTGTATCTTGACCCAAGGGAATTGCAAAGAAAGGGAAAAGGACTATAGAAAAGGCTCACTGAATGTCCACAGGACACTGGAAAACTCAAGTCTGGCTTCCCCCTATTCAGTAGGGCTAGGAAACCAACTATATTTGCAGGAGTTGAAGGGGACTTGTAGAGAAATGTAGGAAAAGGCTTAGGGAACCAGACTTAGAGGCTTAGGAATGATGGTGGTAACTTGCACACTGTCTAGGAACTAATTTCTAGGTACAAAAGTCTAATCTGGGCATACCCGAACAAAGTACAGTAAAGGAAACATAAAAAGGACAAAAATTGGACCAAACCCAGAGCACAGGAACACCGGGACCAGTGTGCAGGAACTTGGGTCCAGACAGCAGGTTCAAAACTGACCTTCAAACTTCAACTAGTTTGACTCAGGTCAGGACAAACAGCAGCAGAATGGTCTTGGATTTGATAGGAGCATTGGATAGGGGCTATCAGACTGCAGGAAAACTCCAGATATCACTGTATGGAACTCCACTTCCCTACAGTATCTCAGATGAGCTTAATGGGGGACATGAGAGGAAGGAGTGTGCTGACTTCCCCATGCTCATCCAAAGACTAAGCACTGCAGCTGCACTCATGCCTCGTTATGCCACAGAGTCACATGACAAGCCTTGAATATTGACTTACTGTTCTACTGGTCTTATTTTGCTTGTCATACTTAGTCATTTGTGACAAGTCACATAAATTCTATAAGTCATTACAACTATAGAATAAGATCACATAAGACATTTGTAAAATTCCTAATGAATCAAACAAGGAGAAACAGGATCCAAGTAGAGTTGAACAGTCAAAAAAATACAGAGGCTTCTGAAAGTGTTACCAGCATGTTTGAAGGATTGAAAAACCCCCAGAAACAACATTTGCAGGTCACAGAACAAAGATTTTGATTTTATATTTTGAAAATATATATATTTAAAATGTGCACATTTATCCAAAATGACAGAATTCACAATAAATGACAGACATAATTTGTGCATATTGTAAAATTAGCATAATGTGCAGACATATATATTTAAAATTTGTGCATTTAGCCAAATGATTTAATGCACAACAAATGATAGACATAATCTGCACATTTTGTAAAACTAGCATAATGCACAGATATATATATTCAAAATCTGCATATTTACTAAAAATGACAGAATGTGCAACAAGTCATGGCTTTAATCTGTGCAATTTGTAAAACTAGCATAATGTGTGAATATCACAAAGTTGGTGGAAAGTGATGTGTATGGAAGGTGGGGCCAGGAACCCAACATGTATTTTGAGTCACTTGGGTGGGCCATTTACTGTCTTTTTCAAAATACTTGGCATTGTGAGAAAATTATGTAAAAAAAATCCCTCTCATCTTCTCCCTCCCATAGCGCCTCAACACTTCACTGGAATTCATTGGAAACAATACCATTCGACTCAGAATAACTGTCAGAATGTACCCTGGGTGGACTGGTGGAGGGAATTGATCAAATCAAAATTTCGAAATTCTGGAGGGCCAGCCTTCATTCTGCCAGTATGTCTGTGTCTTTTTCTTTGTAATCCAGACCTCGGACGATGCCTCAGGCATACCACAATGTTGCCATATATCAACTGTGATGGAACAATCCCTCTGAGCTCAAATTATGACAGTCAACTTGTATCAAAAGGATGCCACCTCGTAAGTCTACTCACACATCTTCTACATATATCCTTCCCTGAAAAGATCCTCCCAGGATCTTCTCTGCTGTTCCCTCAACCACCAAAACAGCCCTCCCACACACTGAACATCTCCTCATGGACATCAGTACATATTTCTATCAGGTATGTTACATGTAACTAGCCACCTTTTGTTACTAATGTGTGTCATCCTTAAATCGAAAGTGACCACCTTGGAACACCTCCTCATCCCTAGATCCAAAGTTGTTACTGTTGGAAATCATCCTGTTGTAGTATAACTTACTTCTGTCCTCACAGCCAATCAGTAATTGTTTCACATTCACTATCTGTCTGTCAGGAAAACACTGAATGTGTGGCATCATTGTGAATACATCAAATGAAAGAAATAGTATAACTCTGAGCAACCATGGCCCTCCCTGACTTTACCGCTTTGAGATCTTCTTTGGCATATGTGAAAATGGAAATTGCAGTGCCAAGATCAATCCCCAGCTATTTCTGAAGAGATGCCATTGGGACAAACTCAGGGTTCAGATGTATCACACATTTCAGCCCCTTCTCCTTGAGAATGGATGCAAATGAGATGTAAGAAACATTGTCATCGCTCCAGTGACCAGTTGCATACTTGATGACCATTTGCACTCCCTTTGAACATGTACTTGCACACCCAGTAGCTTCTCATCGACCATTGCATTGCCTAACATCTAGTTGTACATACCATCAGAAAACTATGTGCAGGATATCAAAAGATGACTTATGATCTCTATGGCCCAATATGAGATATTACTGTAATTCAGTTGGTAGCAGACATCACTGCCACTTGGTGAATAACAATATATGGTGCTATCAGGTCCCTTCAAGTGTGTCTCACATCTCCACTGTTCCTGGAGCTGCTTGATGATTTGCTCATGATGCTTCATTCCATCTAGCTGAACTTCTGATGGAGGGGGGGATTGCTTGCTGCCACCAGACAGCCCACCAGCTTTCGACCCCTGTGAAATATCAATGGCATAAGCAGTGGATGATATAAACAAGGTAAGGAAACTCATCCCCTTCCCAGGTTGGTTTGGGTGATTGTCCTCGAGGGAAGCATCCTGAAAGTGTACAGTAGGGTTCTTCAGTGCCTTTGTTGACCTCTTCCCACTTGGAAGAAGTGAAGGCACAATGTATGGTTGCATATGGTCAACAAACATGGCCAGCTCCTCATCTGACTGGATTGAGGTGTATCTGTCCTGAGGTTTGCTGAAGCTCAGCCAGTATTGAAGTTGAACTATGCCAGGATAGCACTCCATCTTCTCAGCCACCTGCTTGTGAAGGTCATCGAATGAAATGGTAGACTTCACTTGTAATGGAGCATTTGATCCATTCAGTCATGGGGCAGTGCACTGGATGGTAAATACTGAGAATATAAAGTGATTGGTTAGTTCATAATGCCCAGACAGAACACACAATATGTACCAGTGTTGTCCTTTGCATCAGAGATGTCTGTCTTCTTGCTGGTACTAGAACTGATTTGATGTTGCTTCCCTTTGGTGAAGGTCAGTTTGGATTTGGCCCATGGAGCTTGTTGAATAAGCATTTGTATTTGAAGTTCTGACTTGTTGCCTTGTGAGCCAGCCTGTTGTGCTTCATCTTCACTGCCTGAGATGTCCATGTCAAAATCCTTGCTGTGGTTGCTCATTTTCATGTCTAACTTAAGATTGTTAGCCCCACTGCTAGTGGCAAGGGTGGACAAGAAGTCGCTTGTGCCTCCAACACTATACAGGGCAGTTGTAGGGTCACTGTCATCATTGCTAAGGGGAGGGTCAATATTACCCTGTGTGACATTGCATTCAGTGTGCTCATTGACCTTGCAAATTGCATTGAGATTCTTCACAAGGGTAGGGGCAGCAGTGTGCCTGCCTGAAGGCGGCTGACTGAAATCACATTTTGGCTTGCCAGCACTTGTATCAGTGGTAACATGGGCTACATGGTCCTGACCCATAGACATAGAGAGCTAGTCAAAATTAGTACATGTGATCATTGAACTTAGCATAGTGCTTACCTGGGCATCAATTGGTGGGGTGCTGGTGCCCCACACTGACCATGTGTGGGTCTCCTGAGTATCGCAGGTCTCAGAGAATCCAGCGCTGGTGCACTTGCAACATGCAGTGCTTCCAGGCTGGGGCTCACACTTCGCCTTAAGCTTGCAGCACTATGTGCAGGCACCAAGCCTCTTCTGGGCACCTAAATAAAACAGCATGAAGTGTGAATTGCAAAATATAAGAAACAAACAAACCAGAAATACTACAACTGCAAGCTTCAGAGTCACTCTTGCTCATGGTCATAGTCTTGAGTTGCTTGCACTTTCAAGGAGACATGGAGACAATGCTGAAGTTCCAACATTTCAAGCCTGAGGTCACAGAGGCTCAGCGCAAGTATTTATGGTGAAAATGTGCCTTGTGTTAGCTGACCCTATGGTGGTAAAGACAAAGCTCTTACCTCAATGTGCTGCATTGATCAGGTGGAGACAAAGTCAGTTGATACAAGATGCATCATGACTGTTACATGATCATGATTTTTGAAGCATGCTCAGCACAATCAGTGAAAGGACATAATGGATGAGATTGTAGTGAAGAGTGTTATAGTAATAAAGGATCATACGTAACCACAGTGTGCAAACCAACCAAATGCATTGTCCGGCATAATTACATAGAGTGATCTCAGTAACACAATGAATATATCTTCATCCAATAACATCATCATGGCCATTTGAATATATTCTTCATGCCTGCACAGATGGTATTTCATTGCTGAGAATGCAAGTTTGATTGGGTTGAAGTCAGAGGAGTATGGTGGTAAAAATTGACAGTGCATGCCCCTGGGTGATCATCAGCTCAGTCGTAAACTCAAAAGAAACACAGGAATTACCTAGTGTGTATCACATCCAGGATCTCAGGATGCTTGTGAATCCTACAATTATTCATAACAATCACCAAGTTTGAGGAAGGAAAAGGTTGCATGAAATCTAGTAAGCACTCAATGAATTTTTGAATGAGGTGATACAGAAAGAGCCTTCAACAATATCATGATGCAGGATGCCCTCTTGCAATGAGAGAGCAGGGAGGACTGAGAAGCTATAGTATAATTAGTCATTAACAGTGAATCTGAACTAACATGTACTCACTGTCTACCACATACAAAAAATGCTTTACACTGTGCCTGAGTGCCTCAAATCAACCAAGCATGGTCTCAATATGTTGTTTGGCAGTCCACTGAGCTTTCATTGACAAAGATGAGCTGCTCAGGTCTATACCTACCAATCCTTGACTGATATTCAAGCTGTTTTTCTGCTGACCATTCTGCTGCAATGTGTGTCATCTGGGGAGATTCTAAGAAAATCATTGTAAATTACCAATTATTACTTACTTTCTTCATTGTGAATCCTGCTCTGTGGAGCATTTGCCAGACTGTGGAACACAAGACCTTAATGCCACATATGTCAGCCAACATATCCCATAGTTCATTGAGGTATAGATCAGGCATGTTCTGAATGGTGCCAAGGAGAAACTATGACAATCAGCATGTAATTAGCATTAGCACAATGACAGAAGACAGGTATGGTACATCAGCATCAGTTTCTGAAAGCTGCCAGTGTCTGCCTTTCTTTTGCTCCTCCTTTGGTTCATCACCTGAGTTTGGGACCATCTGATGCATGTGATAGTAGGCTAGAACTTGCTGGACAGTTAGAATAGAGATGCTAAGGCTGAAAGCAACAGTTTCATGGTCAAGCAAACTGGAGAAGCATACAATGGCCCATTGCACATCAGGATTTGTTTCTTGACCTTGTGGCATGCCTGAGGCATTGTTCTGAGGTCTGGATTGTGAAGAAAAGGACACAGACATACTGGCAGAATGAATGCCAGCCCTCCAGAATTTCGAAAATTTGATTTGATCGATTCTCTCCACTGGTCCACCCAGGATATGTTCTGACAGTTATTCCGAGTTGAATGGTATCGTTTTCATCAAATTCCAGTGAAGTGTTGAGGCACTATGGAAGGGAGAAGATGAGAGGCATTTTTTACATAATTTTCTCATGATGCCAAGTATTTTGAAAAAGACAGTAAGCCAGGTGCATCATTTGGGTTGCCTGTTGCTTACTTAGCCACATGTTTTTTCTTTAATATCCTCCTTTGCCATGTGCCTGTCCTCTATCTATCAATAACAGTGTCAGCATGTTATATAATAAATTTCCTTTTTTGTTGTCCATGAAGCTGCCTCTCAGGACCACCAGAACTACCCACAGCTCAAGCAAAATTTCACAATAAATCACAGAAAATTGATGGAAAATAATGGAAAAATCAGATATATGATGCATTCAGTTGGGTGTGCTGTAGTTTCTTGCCTGGTTTTCAAACAGACTGGATGTTATGCCAGAAAGTGGTCACTGATGGTGATCTGATAACAGATCACTAATAAGAACTGTTCTTTCACTGCTTTTTCTTTTTTCTTTTATACCACCATCACTCCATCCTCTCTTCACTGGCATCACCACTTGCTCTTTGCTCTTGCATACCTGATCCACAGGGTTAAGGGGTGTTTAGGCCATTGCCTAAGAATCTTTTTTCCTTCACCCTCAATGTCTTTAGAGGAGCCCCTTGGAATGGCAGAATTGAAAAAGGTAGAATTTTTGTCATCTGTTTCACACTTCCTCCCCCTGGAGGTTGATTAGTCTGCATCAGAGTCATGTCTGGTTTGTGAGGGGTGACTCATTGGGTGACTTCTTTGAGGCTGAGCCTATTTAGCCATATTTGAGCCAAAATTCCAAGGTAGACCATCACCATAGCACTACTATACTCAGATAGATCATACATAGCACTCAGCTAGATTACATAGTAGCTATAGAGTACATCTAGGAGTAAAGGTCCATAGCAGCACATCAAAATGTAAGCATAACACATGCCATTTTTTTTAAACAGTACATCTGATAAACATCAAGCCTATACCTCCAACCTCTCCTCAATGTGCTTGAGCCTCTGACTGTCAGGCTGAGCATGACCAACATGTTCTTGAATCTCCTCCATCTTACAGTCATTCTTCTAATGCTGTAAGTTTAAATCACATTTGATGTAAATATAATGAAAATTAATTAAATATCTTTGTAGAATCATCTACCTGTGCCGGTGAATCAATATCCAGGCTTATCTCACCATCAAATTGAACATATTCATGCAAAACACATGCATCATTTACATTCTCCTTCACCAGCACCACAACATCATGCTTTTCCACCTCCTCCTTACTGGCATCCTATGCCTTCCATTTCTATTCAGTACCAGCTTCCTCCTCAGCCATCTCCACAATTTCAGAGAGATGGTCCAAGAGTTGACTATACTGCACAATTAATGCAAAACTTCAACTCTGATCATCAGAGACATCATTCTAGACAATCTAATCATGCTACTGCCTGTCAGAATCTGTGTGCTATGGAGGGGTAGAGGTACCCAGACTACAGACATAAGTAAAGGAAATGCTAGAAGTAGCTAAGAAAACTAACCTCAGTTGCACAGTGGTAGTGGAACAAGTGAGGGAGGAATGACAAAACCAGACTGACTAAATAGTGATGGATATTAGAGCACTTGAACTCCGATGTAACTCCGACATAATGTCCGGAATAGTATATATAAGATCCGAAGGGAGAAAAGGACCTTACTGAGTGAAACAGTTAACTCCAAGATGCTCCAGAGTGGAGTTGAGGGACTTGGTGTGCATCGACCAAAGAGTTGTATTGGACGACCTCAGAGATGACAGGAGATCAGAGGTGTTGCATTTTGACACTGCCTCCAATATTCAACAGCCATCTTCTTTTCAACATCAGCATGTCATCAATTATCTGTTGAGATTCTGTGAATTGAACACTAGGTCCTGTGTTCTGTTAATACAGGCAGATCATAGTGCTAATACACTATTCGTGTTACTAAAGAATTAGGTTGAGTATTAAGACTTGACTGTCACATCAGTCAAACTTAATTAAAGTGTAATCTTATTCACACCTCAGGATCAACCATATGACAATCTAGATGTAGTCTTTATGACTCAGCTATGATGTCATTGGTCTGGAGCTTTCTTAGCTCCACAATGGCTGTGTTGGATTGATCCAGATCCAACTTCACCTGTTTCAAATAAGTGGAGCAGCATGACTGATCCTATGATGTCAGAATGACATTATTGACATTGTTCTAGCTATATCACATACAAGTACATACACATTCCTGGATGTATTTAAAGGTGATAGGCACTGTGATGTAATTAATAACAAGATTCATTTCCCTTCGAGTTCAAGCTTCTAAAGAAGCTCTACAAGGGTTGATCTCATCAATCTTGACTAACCCAAACTTGGTCACAAGAACTTTAGTCTCTATCTCAGTGAGCATCCTCAACTCACCTCTCTCTTCTCTGCCCTGTGCAACAGGAGTGTCCTTGTACCCTCCTGTTATTATCAGCATGAGGCAGAGGTGCAATCGCAACAGAAGAGGCAAGGGAATGCTTATATGCTGCAGCTACAAAATCAACAGTTACTGCAACAGCATTTAGAGCAGCAAAGACTCCTTGAGCAACAGCAGCAGGCTTTACTTCAGCAGGAATTGCAATGGAGACAATTGGAGCAGAGGCAGCAGCGAGCACAACTTAGGAGAGAGATGGCTTTTCAGGCTCAGTTGGAGCAGCAACAACATCTACAGCTTTAGCATGACTTGAAATATCAATGACAACTGGAGCAGCAGCAGCAGCAAGCTATGTTAGAGCAGCAATTGATGCAGCAGAGATACTTGGAGCAACAGCAGCAGACATTGCAGGAGCAAGAAGTTGTGGAGATATGCATTGAACAATGTTAGTATATGTTACCATGCAGAATTACCCAATATGAAAGGTGAACTTAGGGCTAGGAGCAGAACTCTAGGGTTAGGACTACCTGATAGAGTAATAATGGATCCATAGTGCACATTCAAAAATTACCCAATAAGGTAGTTATATTACATACTTTCCATTTCCTAAAAGGACTAGACAACAACATGCTTCAACTTCAAGTCACTCTCTGATACTACTCAGAACTACTGATAGCTCTAACCTGGGCCTTCTAACATGTCTTGACTTGGTTAGTTTATTTCTTCAACATATTTGCTTCTGATGTTTCTAAAGCATTTCCTCCACCCATGGGCATCACCTAGTGGGTGCAGTTCACTGCCTGGATTGTCTGGCTTGGTTTAAGTCTCTGCTGCTGAGTCTTTCTTCTCCCAACTTTCCCAGTTCCCAACTGGTGTACTCTGTGCTCCCTTAGGTTGATCTCTAGGGTCCTTGGCACGGCCTGCATCAAAGCACCCATATAGGATCCTCTCCCCCTGAAGCTCAACTCTTGGGGGTTCCTTCTCTCAGTTTGTGGGCTCACAGGGTAGTGAAGATGGTTCATGAGGTGCATCATTGTCATCCTATATGTTGCACTGATCATTTTCTGCAGCACATACCACTGATTGCTGTGTTCCATCATTTATGCCCTCTCTCTAGCAGTCAGCATGTTACTTTGTGCCTTTGTGCTTTCTCTATCAACATGCATGTTTTCTAGCTCTCCTCTTGCCTCACTGTCAACATTTGCATCTGCACCTCTTTGCATGACACTTTAATCTGGTCTGGTTTCAATGTATTTGCCCAGCTTGTCCCATATAACTGCAGGCCATTTGTCATTGTAGGTCTCACATGCACTTGCCTCTGCACTGATCACTTTTTGTAGGTTGTTTGATCAGGGTTCAATGTTGCCAGTTTTAACTTTCTTCCAATTGGATTGAATGTATCTGCGTGCTGGTTCAATCCATATCTGCTTCAGATTCAGAACCAACTCATTGATTCATGCTGTGCTGTATGTGTATGTAATTTCTGGTTTGGGTTTAGGGATGCTTGGGCTGCTTGCCAGCTGCAAGGGTTATACTGTCAGTGCTCATCAATGCAGCCTTCTTGCTGACTCTTTCACATGATCTTGTGCCCTTCTTACCCTTCCCTCTCACTTGGTCTCTTTTCTTCTGGCCCTGCACACTGCATTCCTGCATGCTTGGATTATTCAGTGTTGTTGAAAGAATAACATGAAAACCTTTGCTCTCTGGAATCAGAATATAGTAATCCAGATAGTGTTCAGTTACTCCCCGAGCAAGTTGACCATCATCCTTGGTGTACTTTAATGATATGTCAACCACTACAGTGTGTCTTCTCATAAGCCATTGCATGGCAGTTTATTTCCATCCTTGTTTATAATTACCATGAAGAAGCAAAAGCTTGACTTCCCATGGAACCTGATCATGAAACCCTTGAATGAACTCTACTTCATGTATCTTTTCAAACACAATAATTTGTTCAACTTCAACACCATCATTCACACAAAGAGCATCATGTATGTCTCTGACAATGATCATTGGATGTCTTTCATATTTTTTCATTATCATTGAAATATGATCAGATTGACTTACTGTTCATTCTATTCCATTAACACATAAAAGTCCTTGTAACAATTTATTGTATTCAGAAGGGAGTCACTTGTATGTTTTGAGCTATGTGTCAGTTGTTGGCAATAATTCCACATCTTACAACTTACAAAACAAAACAAAACAATTCAATGTGTTTTAAATTATTTATGTATAGTGTGAATAAGAGTTTAAAAACTGGGTTGAGATATAGGTATTGTGAATATAAACATATGTCAGTGAAATCTGATGTGGCTTACATGGTTATTGTGAATATATGAAATTATTTATGTATGTATAATATATAGATATTAAATACAACACACCTATATTTATATTTCATAAATCTCACTTGACTCTTCATCTGAATAATTATTCAAAATACTTAAAATAATAATTTGAGCAAATTGTTATGTTTGTAATGCAATAGAAGACTACTTTTTGAGACAAGCATATTTGTGAGCAATGTGCTCAAGAATGATGAATACTTGTCCTCAAAAACAGTAAGAAATCATGCTTAAGAATGATTGGCAACTGTGCCCCAAGAAGCCTTGAGTCAAAAGGTAGATTGCATAGCTCTAGCTTAGGGGATGCAGGAGCTATAGCAGACATACTTATAGTACAGGTAAACATGCACAAACTAAGATGAGAACAAAAGGTATTTAAACTCATCCTGGGCAAAGAGAATTGTCTAGTCAAGATAAATCCAAAATGAAACAAAATACAACAATATAAGCAGAAAAGCATCGCAACTATAATGCATGCACAATAGCAAAACAAACAAAAAGGCAACAGAACATATAAATACAGTCTAGGGCAAAGAGGACTGCCAATTCAGGACAAGTACAGAATCAATAGAAAGATAGGATAGTGAGAAAATTGAAGAAAACTAAGAAAATAGAAAATATAGGGGTTAATTCATAACACACATCTTACTAGAACCCTGATGGCTTCTCAAAAAGGTATATGTTAACATTTTCACTATTATTTAGTCTTCAATATTTATTTACATAATGCTTGAATGATTTTCTTTTTATTCAAATAATCTTACAGCTAATGCAATCTGTCTGGATCTACCAGCTCAAAATGAAAATCACAAGCATAATAAAAACTAAGCAGTGTGCTCACAGACCATTCTTTATTCTAATTTATATTTTTTTCAAAGTGAAATTATATTTCATGTAATTAACAAGCAAATGGTATATATTGTCAGTGGTGCAGTTATAGCAAGCTTACTTACCAATCACAAGTGAAAATCAAATCTCAATCACATAGGAAAATATTAATATTTAAAGCTGGTGAAGTTCATATACTTGCTAAATGTCTGTTTCAAACAGCTTTCTAAATGTAATACAGTTAGCCATGGAAATATCAGAGACTTAACAAAAAAAGTAAAAAGATATTTTCTTCACATATTGCAGCATGTGGATATTATATGTTCTAATTCATGCTATTCATTGGACTCAACAGCCTCATTCCATTTCATTACTGCTGGATAATATATGATTGACATATATACATACAATTATATAATCACATGTATAATATATAAAAGTAACTTGAATGTCAGCTGATGCTCAAGTTACACTGTACCATTAAATTCTAAATATCTGATGATGTTTAGTCAATGGGGTGACTTAAAATCTCTTACATTGAGAAATGAAAAAATAGTTTGTACCATCAGAGAGCATGGATTTCACCAGATATTCAATATATAATTTATATATTTCATTTCAGTGAAATGCGACATATTTACTCTTGGAAATTTGCATATTAATAAAAAAAAACTTTTCACTCTTCATCCTTCACCCTGCATTTTCATTTTATACCCTTCACACTTCATTCTTCACTCTCTATTTTTATCCTTTACTCTCGATCCTTCATTCTTCATCCTCCACCCTTCACTCTCAATCCTTCATTCTCAACTCTCTATCCTTTACTCTTCACTCTTAATTCTGAATGCTCTACTCTCTATTCTTCTCAATTCTTTGTTCTCCACCCTTTATCTCCATTCATGATTCTTAATCCATATAAAGGTTGAATGATTAGACACTTGATCAGATGAGCAGATGGTAGAACATTTAGTTCGATGGGAAATTAAATGACTAATTGAACTCTGCTACATGTTTGAATGCTTATTCAGATAATCAGAGAGTTGGATGCTCAATCATACAGTCGGGCAGATGGATCACTCAAGCAGATGCAGCTTGATTGTCTCCTGCAAGTTCAAGCTTGTTGAAGAGAGTTCAGACATGATTCATGTCCTTTGTGAATTGTTCAACACTGTCAGTTCTGATCTTAACATTGTCAAGGTCAGTTTGAAGACTGAACTGTGCTGAAATCCAAAGATTCTGGAGAGTGATCCAGGCATCATGGGTCTTGAAGTTAGGGATGTCATTGGCATTAGCTCTAGTGCCACCAATGATATAGTGTGTATCATAGGTTGAGAGTCTTGCAGCAATGTTGATATCTACAGACATGCAAAGATTTCCATAGACTCTGTCATGGAGCAAATACCAGTTTGCTCTACTTGGTGCAACAGGTACATGTTCCATCAGCAAGTCCCCAGAGGTTGTAAGCCTTAAGAAAGTTTTTCATTCATTCATTCCATTCTGGGTAGTTATTGTGACAAGTTAGAATAGGAATGTGACTCAAAAGAGTTTCATCAGTTTGAAGAGCTGTAGGATCAGTGGGAAGTCGAGCCATTTTAATTTTGGCTAAGAAGAACAATGTCAGTAAAATGTTGATCAAAGACATCATCAAACATGTAATGATAAAAAATAGTCTGAAAGTCTGGTTTTTCATCATTAGATTTTTTATCAGAGTTAACCAATCTCTCTGGTTTCTTGAATTGATCTGCTATATCTATTTGTGGTTCATTCTCAGTTAGATCCAGTGTTTCAGATTCCTGAGTTACATCATGTGGAGAGAGTAGGTGCTCTTCGACTTCTGCAGCAGATCCTTCCTCTGAGGTTAAACCTTGCATTCTCTGATTCTTTCTCCTTCTTTTCCACTTCAGTTCTCAATCTTTCCTCATTTCCCATTACTTTGTTCTTAGTTTTTTATATCTTGTTCAATTCATGGG
>JBBPTO010000932.1:0-20550 GCA_038094155.1 Pulveroboletus cf. aberrans | reverse complement strand
CTAACTATTAGTACAGTTATAAGTAAATCAATGTTGAGTCTCACCTCAGCCAGATGCCCAAGGGAGCAATCACAACTGAGGTGAGTTCGAGGAGAATGAAGGGATTAAATAGTGAAATGTCATGTGCGCGTCTAACTCCGGAAAACTCCAGTCCGGAGTTAAGCGAGAGTAAGCGAGGTTCATTAGGAATAGGTCGAGATGAGAAAGGAATAGCTTGAAAGAAAGAAAATAAGTCGTATGACTTTCGGAAGTCGTATGATGTACATAGAAATGGTATGATGTATTTGGGGCATATCCCCGAAATAGATAAATGCAACTCCGGAGCGGATGTAGTGGAGGACGCACGAAAAGAGGTCGGAGTACCATCGGAGTTGTACCAGAGTTGTACCGGAGTTATATTTTGACAGCTTCGACAGCTTGTAGCGCGCTTGCATGGTTCGAGGGCCATCTTGCCGTTTTCACCATCACTCCGAAACCACCCATGTCAGAATCACGGGGCCTGTTGCAATATATCCCACTTCTGCATCATCTCAGGCCCAGCTGCTTGTGCCCCCCGCCACCACGTCCTCTCAAGGGCCAAACATCTTCCGACCCTCGTTTCGAGTGTAATCGCTCGTTTCCTGGCCCCAGCATGTTTCGGGTGCAATCACTCGTTCCGTGTCTCCATTACATTCTTTCGAGTGCAAAGTGTCAAAATATATAACTCCTCCAAGGTCCTCTGACTTACTCCGGACCTGTTCTGCTCAACTCCGAAGCTTTCGCCTACCAAGTACAACTCCTGACTCCGGAGTTATTCAGAGTTGACCCGATATTCAGTAACGTCTCTTTTCCCTTTCGGACCTCCTATTTCCTATTCCGGACATTACGTCGGAGTTACATCGGAGTTCATGTGCTCTGATTTCCGTCAGTATTTTAGACAGTCCACTTTGTCATCCCTTTCTCAGTTGTTCCACTACCACTGTGCAACTGAGATTAGTCTTTTTAGCTACATCTAGCTTTCCTTTTTACTTATGTTTGTAGTCTGGGTATCTCTACCCCTTCATAGCACACAGATTCTGACACAAAGCCTGTCTCCTGCCCCATCCTTAAGGTTCCCCCGAGTCGCAGTGCTCATTGTCCGCTGCTGCCATTCCAGTTCAGGGTGCAAACACTCCCTCTCCCACCACCACTACGTCGCTTCAAGCCCAACTTCTCATCTCCTATCTTCCTTCCACTGGCACCTCTACAGCTTCGTTTCTGGATTGAGACCCTGCAGCGAGGTCTACCACCACCACCACAATGACAATGACTATGGCACTGTGGCATCACAAGCACCATTGAGATGATGATGACGACGCTGCTGCCATTATCGGTCTCTGTCGCCATCATAATTCGAGCCCCTATCCCATATCAACATGTACAAATATTGGCACAACCTTCTAGTAATGTCGCGTCCCATCTGTCTCTGGCACCAGTTCTCTGTCTTCCTATCCAATTCTTCCAGTCGATCATTCTCGGTGAGGGGTTCAGGGGAGTGTGGCATCTGAAATATCTTGTCATCGAAATTGCGAAGCAATCAGATTGTGACCGTCCGGAACTACAAGACAACGTGAGATATGGCAATATCGATCAAGACATAAGGAATAGTTTGTCCCTGTGAACGATAATCTGTGAATGCCATCATTGTTTTTCACGGTGTGTTGTACAATTTTTTCTTTTTTCTCTTTCATTGTAAATGGTGACCTTGATGCGATACATTCTGGTCGCAGGTTCCACTGGGGTCATGGATTCTTCTAAGTCAGTCCGTGACGAAGATATTGCAGAAGGTCATGCCACTCAAACGTCGATGGCAAGCGAAACAGGAGCATTGCGCGCCCGAGCACAGACGTGGAGGGTGACAGCGAGGTCTGAGGAACGCGACGGAACGCGCAGGTTGATGGGGAAAACGTGAGGAACACGACAGAATGCGCAGCTTGACGGGGAGAACGTGAGGAATGTGACGGAACATGCAGATTGACGGGAAGAACGTGAGGACACGTCGGAATGCATCGATCAAGGGAAAGACAGCAGACGCGAGCGCGCAGATGCGATCGGCGGCACAAGCTGAAGAAGATAATCAGTATACCTCATGAGACAACGATGACGTATCCCTATGGACTAACGCTACCACCTAACAAGCCTATGCAGCGACAAGAGGGACCTCAGAGAGCGGACCGGATATACGAGCTGCGACATCGGCGATACCGGAACGGAAGTGAGCGTGTCGGGATCATCTATCCATGTCAAGGACGCCAACCGGAGGAATTGCAGGACGCTACAAAACGTCAGCGCAAACGACCAGAGCGGGAGGAAGAGGAGAACTCACTTCCATGGGCTCGGGTCGAGGCAGACGTGCAAGTGGTCACGAGGACGCTGGTGGATTATCGATGAAGCTATGGAACGCGTCAGAACGTGACCACGAACGGCCAGAACAAGAGATCGAAGAGTACTCGCCTGGGAGGGCTTGAGGAGCTCGAGTCGAGCCGGACAAGCCGAAATGGCTGTACTTGACGGCATCCACAGTGTCCCAGTGCCTCCAAGCGTTAGGAGCGAGCACTTCGCCGAAATGGACGCACTAAGTCGAGATACCAGACCAGGAGGTCAGGAGGACGAGGAGATCGAGTTGGGAGATGTCAGAGGCTATTGGAGATGCCAGAGCGATGGAAATGGCATCGTAATAGATGAGACCATGTGGGGAAAGGATGGCGCAACGAGAGGCGCATGCATCAACTCGAAACGAATCAGCACGAAGTTGCTAGCTGACATCAAGTTGAATAAGCGTGATCGCGACAAGTGGAAGACGGCACATGCACCTGGACCATCCAAACCACTCCCAGTCCACCCCAGAAGGCCCACCGACCACCAATTGCACAAAAAATAACGTGCTACTTTTGCGTATGGGCGAGCTACTTTTTCGTACACGCGTGTTACTTTTTCGTATGGGTGAGCTACTTTTTCGTACACGCGCGCTACTTTCTGGATCAAGGCCCGCTACTTTTTTTTGACTAGTAGTAGCTATGCATGACTTGTTATTAGGAGAGTATGTATTGAGCAATCCATCATTCAATACTGAGAATCAAGTTGAGTGAACCTGAGGATCCGACATGATTAGTCATACAGTCACATGACTTTGTCCATCACGTGTTGCAAAGCAACTCAACTTTGGACAGACTCTTAGTAAGGTTAGTCAGTCTCAGTATTGCATCGACGAGGGCCAGATGCCATCTTGCGGACGATGCCATTTCCTATGTGACCCGCTAGCTCCCTTTTTTGATAGATATGGGCTATGCAGCGTGGCGGGAGAAGGCGGCTACGGTACGTTTCACGTTGCTCGAACCAACAGTTCTACCCTACATGACATTTGCAGGCCGTGTGCTGATCGCAAAAGACTGCAAGACGGGGGAAAAGGTAGCATTGAAATTCGAGTGTGGGACCTCCCGCACACTCCTTGAGCATAAAATATATCAGAGAATTGGACCCATACCAGGAATTCCCCGGTGTCATGCGGCCTACCTTTCCCGAGGTCATGGTATCATCGTCTTGGAAAGTCTCGGTCGAAGTCTTGAAAACTTTTTGCGTCACTCAGGCGGGGCGCTGCCCATGGATACGGTTTATGAAATCGGTCGAGCAATGGTACGCAAGGTTCGCCCGTGTCCAAGTCAACTATAGGCTATTTTGCGTCTAGGTCGAAACTCTAGCAGCCGTTCATGACCGTGGTTATGTACACAGGGACGTGAAACCAGATAACATCCTACTTCCAGTGAGCGGCGAGCTGCGACCGTACCTGGTTGATTTTGGACACGCGGAACGCTATGTACGACGCGGTGAGGAAAAAAAGGACAAACCGAACAAGATAATCGGGACATTGCCCTTCATGAGTATCAACGTGCAGAAAGGATCACGTGAGTCACTCAAGTTTGCCCCCCACATGGTATTCTCAAGGATATACTAGCCCATACCCAACGGGACGATTTGGCGTCCCTCGCATATACGTTAATTTACCTTGCGCGCGGAACCCTCCCCTGGTATCACTGCCCGGATGCTAGACAATGTTTGAGGCGAAAGGAGGAATTCCGGCCTTCACAACCGGACGGCTCTCCATTAAGCCTGTTATTGGACTATGCTCAGCATCTTGAGTGTGTCCAGACTGTCGTTCGACATTCTTATCACTAATTCCTATCTAACAGGCACCGTGCTCGGCCGGATTATGCATACCTGATTGAATGCTTCATGCCCGACGCCGTAGGGAACAGGTAATTCTACACACTGTCGACGCCGTAGGGAACAGGTAATTCTACACACTGTTAGCCGAGCTTCAAGCTGTAACTCATACCCCCCAGAGATGTGACTGACACTTCGCGCGTACTTACACGCCGACCAAGACAGATTCTCATGCTGCGCGACCGTCATGATTCGTTTTCATACCTGTGGATCTTAGTCAATGTACCTTGTCGTCCTCTTACCGATCTAGCGTCCAACGCGCCAATATAAACCAAGTTTGACGTCCCACAGTCGGGCGTCACCCTCACTCGGGCTAGTGCAGCCCTCCCGGTCACGTTCCGGGCCTTCACGCTGAATGTTCCGAAGTAAAAACATGTTTAGTCCCGCGTCGCTGTCAGACTGGCTAGAAAGCGCGGCGCGGACACCACTGCTTGTTGTGCCGCCGACACGTTCCGTCAAACGTTGCGTGGACGCTGTCTACGGAGTGTAATTACACACACTGTAGCTACCACAGATAGTTCCCACAGACCCCGGCTCTTTTTTTCTTGTTCTTTTTTCACACGCGGTACGGCTGCCATAGTTAAATACTAGTATGGTGGTGGGCAAAGCCCACCAACAGCGCGTGATGCTTATATAAGCATTATACCCCTATTTCTGCCAAATTCTTGAAACCATCGTCTTTCTGCAGTCGTGTCACTTTGCAACCAGCAGAAATTTTATTCCTTTTAGTTAGTTCTTGAAGGTTATCAGAACGGATTTTTTGATTTCGTCCGGGAAGTTGAAAAACTCGTGTTTGAAAACATGATATACAAGGAATGGAGACCTGAATGAAAATTCCGTTCTGATAGCGATGTTACTATGGACATTTCGGCCAATTCCTTCCATACATACTAAGTCTGAAAGTGACGAATTGAGACTGGAATTGACGGTTTCAAGTCCCCAAGCCCCTAACTGCCTAGATGTGGCGTGAGAGGATCACGCGCTGGCTTTGCCCACCACCATAAATAGTTTGCTAAACCCGTCACATCACTGGCACCCGCTTCGCCCGTCCCGGAATGGCCAGACTCTCCGCTCGTCTCTCGCACACTCTCCAAGCTCAGATACGGGAGTATGAAGCACATGGGAGGGTCAAGATTCCCCTGCCCTCCTTAAAAGTGGAGGTGGCCAAACAGCTCGACATCTCATTTGGGAAAAAGGACACGCTACGACAAGTAATGGAGGCAGTCCAAGCCCACCTCGATGCCGATCATGTCACTCCCATGGTTGTAGACGACCCTTCTTCTCAGGACAGGGAAGCAGCCGAGGTCCCTTCCGGGAATCAAGCACCGCCTCAGGCCACTAAGATGGTCGAGGGGCACCTCCGGCTCAATTTTTGGAACTCTGGGTCGGTCGTAGTGTTGAGCCTCCCCTTCGATGGCAAGGGCCTCTGCTCGTGGAACATGATCTTGGAGATCGTCGCCGAATCCCTGAATGAGACTCCCTTGCGGAGGTCCCCCCACTCCTTAATTCTCGTGGCGCCTCATGGCAAAATCCCCCTCGACTTCGTCGATGATAAGTTTAGGTTCACGGAAGATCAGGGAAATATCCAGTACCGCCTCGAAGCGGGGAGCTGCCCACTTTTCGACATTGAGCTTGCCGCGGTACGTTTCGTCACTGCCTCTCCCCTCCGCCCTTTTCACCCCTGGTCGAATGTAGGGGATGACTTCCGAAGCTCCGGTCGCGAAGACTACACCAGATACCAACATGCTCCAGCCCCCCACGTCGGCGAATACGACCACGTCGGCGAATACGACCACGTCAACAAGCGCATCCGACGGGAACGACGACCGTTTCGCGAAAGTTATCAGTGATTTCAAGGAGCTACACCCGGATGCCGAAGAGACGTGGACGACGATCGCCAACGTTTACCGAACGAAAATCAGCCCCGCCGACGCATATAAGTACCTCCGCATATACGTCTTCCCACTGCTTGAGAAGGTACGTGTTCTTTCATTCCACCGTCCTTGACACACTAACCTGTACTATGAAAATGATGTCTAGGCACAGGTCCTCGACGACTTAAAGAAGTGGAAACTTTTCGTCAACTATTGCGCAAAGCAGACTCCGCTGCGACCAATGAATTTTTCCATCTGTATGCAACTAAAAAACGTCGATTTCAAGGGAACGCGTGCGCTTCTCATGAGCAAAGAAGTCCCGGAGTTGCGAGTGGCGAAGACAAGGGGCCTCGTTGGACCAATTGGTGACCTGATGAACGAGTTATACGAACGCGATCTTTGCCTCGAAAACGCCAGCAACTTCCAGCTCGAAGAGGACGGCTTGGAGGCTGACGAGTTCGGCGAGGATTAATCGATTTGTTTGCTGTCAATCGCGGAATTCCTTCGTGCCTCCGCCCTGTTTTGCTGTGGCGTTATTCTCCTGCTCTCCTCGACTCTTTTTTCCTCCTTTTTCGTCCCTCCTTTTTCACGCACATTCCTCTCGTCTGACCAATTGCAACTGTCGTATTGTTACGCTCTTGTCCCAATCCGAATGACGGTTTATTGTATCGACTTGACATCCATCAAAGTGGAGTCCGGTCCAACGCTGGCGTGGTTGCCCGATTTGGTAAGTCACGCTTCACAATCCGAATTGGCAGCGTCATCCTGGGGAGAGGCAACTCCCTGCAAAACTTCAACTCCGCGCGCACCAATGCCGTACCGGTGCTGTGGCTAACTGACTGGTCACAAAAAGTTGCACATTCTGCAGCACCGCTGCGGCACTCTGAGCCCGAATTTGTAGGAAGAGATCACCATATTTTTATCTTCTCATTGTATTCGCCGAGGGGAATTTTTGAAAATCGCAAAACTGTTCGAGTTAGAAATTTTACTTTTGGCGCTATGTCTTTTTGGTGGAAAAACTCTCGGAGAACACATCGGGCCACTTGAAAAACACGCTATTCACGCGTCAGCTGGGGGATCAAGCAGTATGTTGTGACTACAGAATGAACACAAGGACGAAGGTCAATAAATGGTTACATAAGCAAATGTAGGCGCGTCGCGTCGCGTCAAAGGTGGGCTGGATGACTGCAGAATAGCCAAATGCGCCGCAGTCCTCGATGGTAAAAAGTGTTCTGCTGCACTAAAGGCTCAGTTTTCAGGGTTACAGGCTCAGAAAAATCGTCGAGAAAGCTCACCCCCTGATGCCCCATCATCTCGAGCTTCAATACAGCTTCTGACTCCATCGTCAACCCATCCCAACCTCGGTCAACTCTTCTTCAGCATCGGAGCCACGGGTACCATTTGGAAATACAGCAGTAGCAAACCTGGAGTCACCGGAACAATCAAAGAAACTCAAGTTACTCACCACTTCACTCCGAAGTGCGCGTCGGTGGGAGAAGTATGCCAAGCATGCTCTCGAGAGCACTCATCAACAAATGAAGGAGAGCATTTGCTACTCACCTCTCGTGTCGAAACATCTTGCAATCGCATTAAGGCTCTGGAACACAGGAATGAAGAGGTGACAAAGAAGAACCGCAGCATGCAATCACGACTTGCCCGTGTGCCTGCCCGAATCGAGCGCGCTGCTTCCCATAGTCAAATCACATCACAGGAGTGCTCAGATAACGTACCTGGATCATCCCTTGCACTGAAAAATGGTGGTATCATTCCTGATAGGGCACGCGACATGATTCGGGATCTTGTAGCAGTAGTTCGATATGATCGTCAACTTGCAGAAAAGCATCGAGTAGACGCTGATCGAAAGCGGAAGAAGCGGGAAGCAGCTGCGGCAAAACTTGCAGCTGTTGTACCTCAATTCACAGACAAAGAGATCCAGAGCATGAATGTTCGACAGATTGATTTGCAACTTCGATGGCACCGAACATTTGATTCCCAAGTTCCAAGGGTAAAGGATATGCCTAGAAAAAAGGACGAGAAGATCGAGGAACTGCGCCAAGCTGTATCTCGGTATACCAGTAGTCTTGCGAGACCAGTCGATGATTCACTTGGAAATGCCGTTTGCGAGTTGACATCAGCGGGGAGCAACGCAGTGAGGGCTCCTAATCGGGCTGATATGGACTCTGACGAGGATTCTGATTACAGCAGTTACCATGAATAATGAGATTAGTCACTTTTTTTCGCGCGCGTGAACTTTGGCGTCCAAATCGGGAATGAGCTTGCCATCGCACACGTCGACGAGCAAGATCATCGATTACCGTTCACCGTCGCCACTGCCTTGATGTATTATGTCCCAGGAACGTAAGTAGTTGGTTTTTCTTCACTGGAAATGCCACGATATTTACGTTGCTGCGGTGCGTGTCCATCCATCATTGATCTGTCACTGTCGTTCTAACGTAATACGACTAATTATTCACTGTCGCGATACAGAGAAGAATCGGAAAAGGTGGGCGAACTCAAGAGCATCAATGGATCGGGCAAGTTGCCGTATGGCAGGCTCGCGCTGGGCACCGAGGGGATCAAGGACGCCATATCGGATTTCGACGACGCGTGCGTCATCCCTTCTTTTCCTTGTTATTTACACTCACTCGGACTCACGTTCACGCTTTGATATTCATTCTCACTCACCCCAGACGCAAATCGGATATTGAAAACGAGCGACGCGTCGAATCCTGACGCTGGCGCGGTTGCCCGATTTGGTAAGTCGCAGCTCGGTCGCGCTAAGTCTTCGCGTGGTCGACTCGATCGACTCTGGCGTCGTCGCTCTTGCGTATCGCGCCTTGGAATTGAATATACATCTTCCCTAGTTCATATACATCGTCTTGTATCCGTCTGAGTGGTCCGATTCGGTCCCGGCTTGACGGTACGACTTGGTGAGCTTGTCTCGCTCGACTGACTTGCCTAGTTCGCATCCTGAGTCGTCCTCGTCGACGCGGTGGATTCGGATTCGGGATATATCGTCTGCGGTGTTCAGGAGGTGGTGTGGATGGTCCGGGTGCGTGCGCTATCTCGCACTTGTCGTGTCTGCACTGACTCGACTTCGCTCCTGCTAGCGGTCGTGTTTCGACCCGTTTCGGGTCGCGCTGTGCGCCGCTCCTTGCGCCGTTCATCTTCCGTCTTCTCCTGCCTGTTCCGGCACGGTATCCGTCACTCCAGCATCTCCAGTTGCCTCCGACGTCTCCCGATCCGATCCGTTCGACTGGGTGGCCTTCTGGCCCTCCGTCTCGATGTGGTGCGTCCATTTCTTCGACGCGTTCGCTCCTAACGTTTCTAGAGCGTTTCCTCTGGTTCGCTATCCGAGCCCTCCGCTTCATCGTCTGGCTCGTCCGTCCCGTCTGGAGTGTCTGCTGGTGAGTCTTCATGCTCCCAGCTCTCCTGGTTCCCGACTGACGTGTTCATCGGCTCCTTAGGTCGGTTCCTAGGATCCTCATCGAGGTCTGGTACTCCCGACAGGTCCGCATCGCCTCTGGTATCCCTGACGTCGAAGCTTGCAGGTATAACCCGCTCTCCCTCAAGCTCGAGGCTTGGGGGCTCTTGTGGTCGGTTCGTGGGCTGGTGGGATGGTGGTAGTGGTGGCTTGGGGGTTTCTCGAGGTGCGTCGCCGACTTCCATTTCATTGCGCTGGCCGTTTTCTTCAGCACTAGCGCTTGGTGTCGATCGCTTGCGCTCCGATGCGCTCACTCTCTCCCCCGCGATCGACGCTTTTCCATGCATTGTCGCGTCCTTCACCTCATCCTGCGCTTTCCATTTCGCTCCACCGACTTCGGTTTCGACGTGTCTGCCCAGTTTGACTTGTATCCGGTGGTCTGGGTCCGGCTCCTCGATTCGCGCTTCGCTGTGCATGCGCGTGGTTTCCAGTTCGTCGGGTGGCTCAGTAGGCTCCCTGGGTCGGCGTTCTTCGCCGTTGCCGTCGCCCATTGCCGTGGCCGCTAGCCTTGACTTGTCCTCGACTTCCTCATTGCTGGCCTCGACGTCCGTCTCGGCCTGCTTGACCTCCGCCTGGGCCCTCTCGACCTCCGCTGCACCCTTCTCTTCGCCGTCCCCTTTCTCCATGCCAACTGGCTGGCCAGGCAGCTCTGTGGGCGCGTCTGGATGACGCTCGTCGTCACCCGGCGTGTCCGCAGGGTCTCTCGACGGTCTTGACTCTGTCGTCTCGCCGTCTTCGTCTGGTCCGCTGCACAATGCGCTCCGTGCGCTCGTGCTCGCTATTGTCGGGTCGTCGCGTGGATCCTCCGCCGACTCGGATTCTTCGTCCTGGGCGAGCTGGCTTGGTATGCCGCTCAATATCCGGTTCTCCCCCTCGAGCGGTATGCTCTGGGGTTCGTCCGGTATGTCCTCTCCCGTTCCGGCGTCCTTTACGCCATCCGCCGCCTCGTGCTGGCTTGTAGCCGCACCTCGGGCCTCTCCGTGCGTTTCCTCTGCGCTCGGGGTCCATTGGGCGTGCGTGGTGGTCGTCTCCACCGGTGGGGTAGCTGTCGGCTTGCGCGGCCTGTCCGCTGGCTTCGTAGGCTCAGCACGGTCCGCGTTTGAGTTCTCGGCGTCAGCAGTCTTGTCGATGACTCGCTGGCCTTTCGTCTCGGGGTATTGGGGCTGCGTGGTGGCAGCGCGGTCCTCCGTGGCCGCGTTTTCGCTATCCGTGCCGCTCGCTCTCGTTGCGAGGTTCACGAAGGCTTCGCTAGCCTTGTTGCTTGCTCCCTTTCGGGTCCGTTTGGCCCGTGCCTTGGGCGCGCGGGGATTTTCCTCGTCGCGTGCTTGTTGGCGTTTCGTGACTCTGGCGGGTTGCGCAGCCACGGTGCGCGCGTCCTCGTAGTGTACTGTTGTCGTAGTAGTCGCGGTAGACTTGCCAAATAGTGCTTCGAGTTGCACGAACCATTCGTGTGCCGGCACATTAAAGTCGTTAAAGATGTCGTGGATGAAAGTTGAAGTTGTCGCAGTGAGTATGTACTGCGCTTGATTGTTGTTGCGCAGCCACGCGGCTTGCGCGTGCGGGTTCCATAGGTCCTTTGGCCTCGTTTCGGTGCCGTCGAGTAGACCTTGTAAATCTAGTACTTTTGCTGCGTGAAACAGCTTCTTCCGGTATTCCGACCAATTTTGACCATCTATTGCCAGGTCCGGTACGAAAGCCTTTTTCCCGTTGTATGGGCCCGAGTAAGGCATTTCGGAGTGTGTAGGGATTGGTTAAAGCGTTCAAGCGGGGCTCATAACCTGTAGAACTCTGTTATTGACCTTTTCAGGAAGGTTGGCGGCGTGAGAAATTTATGTCTAAAAATCGTACCTCACCTTAATCCATCTGTATCTCCGTAACGCCAACTCGGAACGCTTCGGTATTGGGACCATTCAACTCGGACGACCCAGGAGAGCATATCCCAAGTGGTCCGAAGCTGATAATCTGAAAATTCGAAAATCTCATATTTCGGTATTCAGTGACCTAGTGGGTTTTATTCGGTCAGCTGATTTAGCACTCTGAATGGCTTCGCAGTCATGCCACGAGGCCACCAGACGACGCCCGAGATTCAGTGGGCCATAATCTGCCTCTCAAGGGTCTTCGATCATCAACAAATTGCCATGTACTTAGACACCTCTATTCGTACGGTGGAGCAGGTTTTACTTCACTTTCATGCTCACGGAACGATTCCCAAACCCAGTACCGGTAAGAAGAAGAATTCCCCACCTGTGGAGAGAGCAAATGCTCGTCATCTGAGTGAGGATGATGTTGAGGTACGTTTTACATGTGTATGCTTCACAGTGAGTTGAATCATCATATAGTTTCTTTTGCAAACTGTGTGGAACACCCCTGACCTGTATCTAGACGAGCTTCAAGAAGTTTTGTGGGCATCTTGTGGCATTCAAGCATCCAATGCAATGATATGGAGAACCCTTCACCATGCCGGCTTTATGATGAAAAAGGTGAGTTTCCATTGCAGGTATACATTCCTTTTTACTGACTCGTTTCTCAGATTGCTCATGTCGCTGCAGAACGGTCTGTTGAAAAGCGTCTTGAGTATCTTATTCGGATTGGTGACTATGCAGCTGACCAGCTTGTCTTTGTTGACAAGAGCTCAGTTGACTGCTGAACAATGTATCGTGGCCATGCCTGGTCCATCAGAGGAACAAAGGCACAATGTAAAGCATTTTTTGTTTGTGGTTACAGGTAAGTGAACAATCACATGTTGATTAGTGCTGACTACACATTTGCAGGTACTTGATTCTCCCTGCCCTCTCACTTCATGATGGCATCCTACACTGCAGTGTGGTTGAAGGCTCATTTTGTACTGAAACATTCACTCACTTTATCACCTGGCTTCTTGACAACATGCAACTGTTTCCTGCCCTGAACTCTGTCATCATGATGGATAATTGCAAGATACACAAGCATCCTGACATTCAAGAACTCATTTGCTCATGGTATGTTGTCTCTACCCTTATCTGATTGATCAATCTAGTGGATTACTTATTTTTAGAGGAATGCGTTGTGAATTCTTATCACCATACTCGCCCGACTTCAACCCAATTGAGCTTGCCTTCTCGGCAATGAAGTACCATCTTTGAAGAAATGGTGATTACATGCGGATGGCAATGACGAAGATGACAGATCGGGAGGTGTACTGCACTTTACTTTGCACGTTGTATGTCATCTCTCCTGAAGATTCGTATGGGTGGTATTCAGAATGTGGCTACATCTAATCCATTCCTCCTCATATACATGTATAACTGTGTACTTACGAGTTCAATCTCACTGTCTTTGGCTGAACTGTGGCTGTGACTGAATGTGTGCATTTCTACACCAATGCTGTTCAGCTACGTACATCCTCAATATGTCAAATGTCCTCTTTACTGACTGGAAAGTTTCTTGGCCATGCCCTGTAACTACATGAGGTGACAGCGTGCCCACCTGTATAAAAATGCCTCTGCCCCCAACATAGCTTCCACTCAGGCTTGACTGCAATTTGAACAGTCCATCTGTTGTCTTGATGTCCCCCAAAAAATGGAAGAGGACTGACTCATCGTCTTCTCAAGCCCCAGTGTGTGCCACTGGTACATCTCAGGCTGGTAAATTTTTGTCTTTTCTTTTGTACTACTTGAATGATACCTATGTAGGGAAACAAGAAGCATGTGCAGGCTGTCGTACATGCAAGATACGGTGCATTGTTGAACCTGGTGCTACCCAATGCAACATGTGCATCAAATGCTCAGAAGACTGTGTTCTGCAAGAATCACTCACTCGCGCATGCAGTCAGAGTGCCCCACCTTCCCAATTTGACGTGTCGTCTACTGGTCACAGCCGCTTCCATCCTCCTTCTCAGACAGGTGCTGCAACAAGGTGTCAGTCCACAGCCAAGGAGAAGATGGCTCCTTGTTTCAAACCTCATCCATCCTCGGAGCTTGTCGAGCCTCAAGTGCAGTCTCTTGCAACACTTTTTGAGCTGGATGAAGAAGAGCCATCCTCCACCACAACTGGCTTTCAGAAGACCCCAGCTCTACCTGATGAAGCCACGGATGTCGAAATCAAGGACAGTCATGCAAGTGAGTTTGTGAGCACACTCATGGATGATGGTGACCCAGAGGAAGTTGGAGAGATGGATTGGGGTGAAATGGATGGCTTGCTTGCTGGTAACATGTCCATAGATTTGGAGTTTGCTGATGAAGACGACGATGCACAATCTACTGACATGGCAGAACTCTATGCTGCCCATCCAGCTCACACAAAGCCACAGCAGTGTGGATCCATGGTGAGCACTACTAATGCAGCGAAACAAGGCAAATCGAGATAGAAAGGCAAGGGCAAGGTGCCCACTTGCAAGCCTGAGTCAAACTCTAGGCACAATCCAGCTACCTGCAGTAAGTTTCCTAGATCTGTTGTGCATGCTAACCTATTTATCTGCTACAGATTTCAGGATTGAGTGTACCATTCATCGTTCACAAGGATCGAAGACCTCGAATGTTCCATTTCAAATCTTATCCAATGCTACGCTTGATGACCTTTGCATCACTGTTGCTGACAAGCTTGGAAAGCGGTTTCCTGGACTTCTACAGCTCCAGTATCGGCTGGACTTTGAGAAAGCGAAAGTTGGTTATATGTCAGTTCAAATGGATGAAGAATTTGCCATTTTTATCAAGAGAATGTGGCCGCTTATTGTTCTCCAATGACTCCCAAGCGGAAAGTTGTCAACTCGTCCACTCAAGAGTGTCATTGTTCACTTTGAGGACGCTCAATCCGAGAAAGGTTCCAGTAGTCCACCTCCTGCCAACCATGCTACCAAGGTATGCCATACTACATCATCATGTTTCATACTGACTTGTTGTATCGTATCTAGGGTAGGAAGTCATCTAAGAAGCCATCCAAGGAGCTAGTAGAGGAGGTAGATGAAGAAGTCCAACTCATGCAAAAGCTTCATCAATGCTGGAAATGTGAAACACATTCAAAGGGGTTCGAATCTGCGGTATACTGCTATACTCATCCCAGCAGCAATGTCTGTCACACGCTCAGCCACAACAATATCAAGTTTTGGGCGCTTGAAATTGTATGTACTCTTTTTTATAATGCACATTTACTAATAAAGCATGAATCAGATGTTGAACAATGCTACCCTTGACTGCAAACCAGTGACATTGTCCATGCAGGTTGCATGGGGACATTCAAGAAAGGATCAGGTTGACCAAGTTTCACCAGCACCTGTAGCAGTGGCACCACCTGCATCCACCACCGGCACATCTGCTTATCCGCATCCACCTGTCTTCGTCTTTCCCCCATCATGGAGTACAGCTACACAGCAGCTAGCCCCTTCTGGACAGCTGGCGCCAGTGCAAATAACGCCAATAGCATTTATGCCACCGCCAAGTCCTCAGATAATGAACACCCCACTTCCAGAAGTGCTTCCGGGCCCATCCAACTCAGACTCCCCTACCTGCCCTGGTTCTCACCAATCGACAGCTCTCGTCCCCGATGTTATTACATGGTGTGCTGTTCTTGCAAAGACTACAAAAAGGATCCTCCCTGGCATTGACTTTGTAGAACTGGGTCATAAGTTGGAAGAGCAAGGTTTTATTGATATCTCCCAGGTGGCAACTGCATGCGAGTATTGGTCAATTGACCAGTTTCAAGGGCTGTTGGGAATCAAACCAGGGACAGCTGTTTTCATTGTGAACCATGCCAAAGCTGATATGAAGGCCATCAACTCGGGAAGATCAGTTATTCCTCTAGATTTTGACCCTAGTACTTAGCAGTATTGTCCATCTCTATCCCCACCATCAATACACATCGTTTTTGTGCTGTTCATACTGTAAATGCATCACACAGGCAGTCTGGCAGAATGCCGAAGGTCCCAAAAAAGGGAAATTCAAATCCTTTTTTTTTTTGCTACCAGTCATCACGGAAAAGACCCTTTCACTCCCTCCGATTCAACTGGCACTAATACCGATCAGTTCTGTGCAGTTGTTGTTGAGTTATTCTCAACTGAACATGTATGTTTTTTTGGTTGTATTTTTTCTCACGCTGCCAACCTTCCTGAAAAGGTCAATAATCCTCTCTTACTGAGGTAACCTGTATGTTCTCAGTAAGTCACTGAGGACTAAGTGTCAAAATATATAACTCCTCCAAGGTCCTCTGACTTACTCTGGACCCATTCCACTCAACTCCGAAGCTTTCGCTTACCAAGTACAACTCCTGACTCCGGAGTTATTCAGAGTTGACTTGATATCCAGTAATGTCTCTTTTCTCTTTCGGACCTCTTCTTTCCTATTCTGGACATCACATCGGAGTTACATTGGAGTTCATGCGCTCTGATCTCCGTCACTATTTAATGTGTCCACTTTCATAATCACTCCCTCAGTTGTTCCACTACCACTGTGCAACTGAGGTTAGTTCTTTAGCTATATCTAGCTTTCTCTTTACTTATGTCTGTAGTCTGGGTATCTCTACCCCTCCATAGGTAAATAAACAGTTGTTCCACTACCACTGTGCAACTGAGTCGATATCTCTACCCCTCCATAGCACACAGATTCTGACACTAAGTAAACTAGCTACTGTCCGATGTAAGGTATGCTTATGTAAGCTACCTAATATGTCTATGTGAAATATATCTAACATGTCTGTCTTCTACTGTGAGTGCAGTTCCTTCTGTAAAACTGATGATCACCCCCAACGCATTCCCTTCATTCTCATACTCCCCACTCTGCCCCTGTTTCCTGACACCACACCTTCTTGTCCATTCATCTCCACTTGCATTTTCTCACTGTGCCCACCTCACCCAGAACCCATCTGAGAGAAAGGAAAATGATGGGTTAAAGACCACCAAAGGTAAGTCCAAGGAAATGATCACCCTCTAACCCCTAAGCCACTGATACTGGCTTCTTGACAGAGGCAGAAGTTGAGGATGTCATGACAATGATGATCTCACCTGTGCCTCACCACTCCTCAACTGAATCCATCCTGTGATGGAACAACTGCACAAGATCCTCAGGGATGTGTGTGCCCACCACATGCTCACATTCTTCTTCTTGCTTCTGGTTGCATTTCCCTTGGTGCTCATTGTCATGCTAGTCCTGCCTCTCTAACAATTGCTCCAATTCCAAGTTATGCTCCCATTCAAGAGTGCCATCAACAATGTGGGTGCATGTAGCATCCCACTTATGCTCATCATTCTTGGTGGGTTGTTTTGAAACTGCTTCAAATCCCACATCAAGACCAATCTTGGTTATGGTATCCAGGGTCCTGCCATGGCCAAGGATGAATGTATTCCTGCACTGCTGCACAAGGACCAGATCTGATTAAGGTCTCTCACCCATCTGCCATGTTTCTCTAGTGATTTGCAATCTGGTTGTCAAATGTGGGGATGTTTGAAAATGAGTCAGTCATGTGGCTGAGATCCCATTGTTGATAAGTAGTGTACTCATACTAATATGGAAGTAATCATGTAAGTGAACATTGACAGCATGCAAAACTTGTCTGAGTCTGAATTTAAATAACACTTCTTGTTCTTATACCACAATGTTCATAGTAAGGTACAATCAAATTAGGTGAGTTGCCTTTGGGTAACTTCTGTTAACATGCATCCTTGCAACAGGTTATGAGCCCCAGGCAATGGTGATGCAGAAATGCTCCCAAAGCCCTAGGCAAGCCTAGTTCGTCCTTGATGTGGAAATGCTCAGGACTTTGAATGTTAATGGTGGCCTTATGCAGTTTATTGCTCTGGCAAAAGCTTTGATGTGGAAACACTCAAGCTATTCACCATATAGAACCTCTAATGGAGGGGGAGACTATGTCACCCCAAAATCTTGGGCTCTAGACACTCAAGCATTGATGTGGTTTGACCACTCCCTCTTATTAATTTGACAAAGGTCACTAACATCTATCCCTAGATATTCTCCACCATGTCCTCCACCCTCAAAGAGATCCCCTTCCTCAATGGTTCCAACTACAAGTGTTGGTCTCAGGAAATGAAGGCCTACCTTCAATCTCAGGGCCTCTGGTCCTCGATGATGTACTGCTCTCACCCCAACTCTGCCCCAGAAGGTGCAACTACTGCTGTCATCACCGACATGCAGGCAAAGCAAGAGACTTGGGACAACAACGACAATCATACTGCTGGTGCCATGACTCTCAGAATTGAAGTAAACCTTCAAACTCATTTCAAGAAAGCAACTGGAGCTTACACTCTTTGGGAAGCAATCAAGACTGCCTATAATGTCCCCTCCATCTCCTCTGCCTTCTCTAAGTTCAAGGCCATGAATGCCCTCATCATTCCCAAGTTCAACCATCCTGCTCAAGTGTTCGTGAAGTTGAACGCTCACTTCACAAACCTCAAGGCATTCAACTACCCCATCTCCAACAAGTTACAAGTCATGTTTGTCCTGCACAAACTACTGAAATATGCTGACTTCGCCACCCAGCTCATCAACACCAATCTTGGTGCCTCTGATGACATGAAGAAACTCCCTGACATTCCCAAGCTAGAATGGCTCTGTACTGCTGCCTGGCAGCAACAGATAAGCAAGAAGAAAACTGAAGCTCCCCACACCAACAAGGTTTCAAACATTAAGTGCAAAGGTGGTGACCCCTCATTCTCAGAGCAACAACAAGGTAGTGGTAACAACAAGAGCAACAAGGATGGAAAGAAGAAATGGCATGAAGGTAAATGGTCTGATAAAGGCCAAGAAAAATGCAAGAAGCACAAGCAGCAGGCTGTAACTGCTGCCACTGCCGCTGTTGCCTCTTTTGCCTTTGCAAACATTGTTGACATGCCCTTACCTTCTCTGCCTTTAAATCTGTCAACCGTTGACCTCCGCAAACTCACCCATACCTCTGGTGCAGCCCACTATGGCCCACCTGCATTCCCTCATGTCCAAAATGCAATCGAATTGCTGGACTGCTTGGAAGAAAGACCTGCTACTGCAGGCAATTCATACTATCAACAAGATCGCCAACCACCACCTCAATTGGTTGAATGGCATCCCTTCCTCCTTCCGCCTTACTCTCGAGGACTGGATCTCCTCCAACTCATTTTGCCCATGCATTCAGCAATGGAGACACAAAAAGGATGATTCCATCACTGCCCTCTCCTCCCTCCAAGTCTGCAACCTATTAAGTTGTGCTTGTGACTCCACACCTGAACTCCCCAAGTTCATTCCTACTATTCAAGAGGTTGCAATGGAGGTGGAAGTGCATAGTGAGGTGGAGGATCAGGTCGATGAAGAAGATATCATTGACTTGTACAATGATGATGTTGTTGACCTCAACAATGTCAAATTTGACAAGTACCTTGATGCAACCTTCCCTCTCAGCAAAGATGGTGCCAATTGGTCAGTACCATCCCTTCCATTCATTTACTCAGGAACTGACATGCAGTATCTACCTCAGAATTTTTATCGTATTTACATCAACTTTCCTGTAGTAGATAGAATAATGGACATCCCTACTACACGTGATTATACAATGTGTGATGAGTGCTCTAAGCATACTGGGAAAGAGAAAGATAAGGAACACCATCGTGACATGCTACCAGATATGTGGCTCCTCAATTCAGGAGCTTCATCTCATTTTACATACAACATATCTGACTTTGCTAAATATCAGCCATTCTCCCAACCAACTTATTTGCTCACAGCAAACACGAAAGCTGAACTTAAAGGTGTTGGATCTATCATTCTTGAATTTAAGGAACAACCTGTGTGGTTATTGCCAGTTGTATACATGCCTACAGTGAATGTTAAGCTTATTTCAATGGATACTATCTTAAAAGACCCTTGTATGACTGTACAAGCAATGGCAAACCTTATTACTATTTCTGACAAATGTACAGGGACACAAACCCTCAAATTTCATTCACATGGAATGGATACACTCTATTGGATGCAAGCTAAACTGATTCATCCTAAATCTCAAGGTCTTAATTTAACAATGACCTCAATAGACTATGAGATAATCAATCAACGAATGGGTCATCCCTTCAAAGATGTCATAAATGCTGGAAAGAAGCATCTAAAGGATTTCCCTGATGTTTCTATTCCCAAAAATCCAGCAGTTTGTCCTGGATGCCAATTAGGCAAACAACCAAACAGATTGTTCCCTCATAGTGAGAAGTGGGCAACTGCTCCCTTTGAACTGATTCACTCTGACTTAAAGTCATTTGAGATAGAATCATATCATCGATCAAAATATGCAGTCATCTTTTATGATGATTTCACATCACATGTTTGGATAGTGTGCATTCACACCAAGGATCAAACCCTTAAGGCAATGAAACATTTTATTGTCTATATCCGCAACCAATACAATGCTAATATTAAGCATTGGCATTCTGATGCTGGAGGTGAATATACAGTGAGCTCAAAAACCCTTTCCATGTTGGCCTCATTTGCAGTGTGTGATACACACTGCCTACCCCTGTAGGAATTTTGCTTAGCTTTGGTGGAGTTATAAATAGACCTTACTCCTGGCTATCTGAATGGTACCTGAGTTATGTGATAGAATTCACACAGTACAAAGATATGGCCATTATAAAACAGTGATGTCACGGAAAGGGTTTTTGAGCTTTTGAGTTGGTAACTAGGATCATGGTTATATAGTAGAATAATTGGCTTTATTTGCTTGTACAAACAATGAAATACATGCCAATGGTATATCTGAGTTTAAAAAAGTTCACACACCCCATAGATTCTAACACTGTTATGGTTAGATCCCTTTTTCTTAACAAAATTTTATTCTTTTTCTGCTTGATGGTGGCCAGTCTGGTGAAGCCATTGCCAAGCAAACTAATGTTAGCCCTTTTATGGTATCCAAACTTCACTCCAAGAGTTGTTCTACCCTTACCAAAGCTGTAGGAGGTCACCCTTGCAAGCTTTTCCCTACTAATATTCACCATGCCCAACACCTTATCACCTC
>JBBPTO010000931.1:0-20586 GCA_038094155.1 Pulveroboletus cf. aberrans | reverse complement strand
ATTAACAATCCTGACTTGCAACCCAATGCAACCATCAACTGGTGGATCACAGGTATTCTTCTCTTCATGTTCTGTCTTGTCCATGTTCCTGCATCGTGGCATACTGCCGCAGACGGACTCTCACGACGTCCTCTGTCGAAGGATGATCTGCCTGAGAATGATGACTATGAGGACTGGCTTGACCGAACTTATTCATTTTCTGTTGTCCTTCTCAATGACTGGCTACCTTCACCCGGTTCCACCCCTCACCATTCTAGACATCTGGCATTGACCTGCCATCCGCCAGATCATTGATCTGTGTTCATCCTTGTCCTGGATGCTTCACCGGATGCTCCAGAGATCCCTTGTTCACCCAGGGCTCTTGTCAAAGAGACTTGCATTACCCTGATTCGAGAGTTTCTCACCACTTGCATATGTCCCCCGGACCTATCCAACTCTGACTACACTTCCTTCATCAATTTGGCAACATGCTTTTTCCTTCTCAATGACTCTCTGTACCATCACGAGCCACATGGTCGCCATCAACTAGTCATTCCACCAGAACGCTGCTATGGACTGATCCAAGAGGCTCACAATAGCCTTGGGCACAAAGGTGTCTTCATGGTCTGGACCTGGTTGCTTCTATGGTTCTGGTGGCCCATGTTGGTAGACGACGTCAAGTGGTACATGAAGACTTGTCACGAGTGCCAAATTTGACAAACACAGAAGTTGCATATCCCTCCAACCATCCCCACTATTGGCGGTCTATTCTACAAGGTTCGCATCGACACTATGTTGATGCCACGTTCTGGTGAATACCAGTACATTGTTCAGGCCCAGTGCATGCTCACTGTGTACCCAGAATGGCGGATGCTTCGATCCAAGAACGCATCCGCCATTGCCTCTTTCATTTTTGAAAGCATCCTGTGCTGGTGGGGTGCTGTTTCTGAGTTAGTTACTGACAATGGATCCCCTTTCATGCAGGCTCTTGATATTCTTGCCAGCCGGTATGGCATCCGCCATATCTGGATCTCTCCCTATAACTCTCAGGCGAACAGCGTGGTTGAACGGCGTCACTACGATGTCCAGGAGGCCATCATCAAAAGTACCCTGGGAGGGGAGGTTTGCTGGCCTTCGACTGCTCACTCCATTTTCTGGGCAGAGCACATCACAATTCTTAAATCCACTGGTCTCTCACCATATTTTATGATACATGGTGTTGAGCCACTTTTTCCTTTTGATCTATCTGAAGCTATGTTTCTCGTGCTGGCTCCGGCTTCTGACCTTGTCTCTAGAACTGCCTTGATTGCCTGGCGAGCTTCTCAGCTCCAAAAGCGTCAGGAAGACATCGACATGATGCGGACGGGAGTCTTGCAGTCCCGGTTTGCGTCCTTGAAGCAATTCAAGGCACAATTCAAGAACCAGATCTGTGCCAATGAGTACCGTCCTGGCGATCTCATTCTGGTCCAGAACTCCCAAATCAAAAAAGAGTTAAACCGGAAGATGAAGCCACGGTGTCTTGGACCAATGGTGGTACTTCGCAGGACCACTGGCAGATCGTATTTACTGGCCAAGTTGGACGGCACCATCTTGAAGTTGAGGTACGCAGCATTTCACTTGCTGCCTTACTTTCCAAGGATGAAGATCTCCATTCTGGTTACGGATCTGACCAGATTGGATGATAACGAGTTAGACGAATATGAAGCTGAGGAAGATGGGGAGTACAAAGTTGGGGAAGATGGAGGAGTGGTCCATGAAGACTAGCTTCTCCCCAAAACAAAAATAAAACAAAGACAAAATACGATACCTGTTTCTCTATCTTTGTTCCATCCCAGTACTTCATCCGGTGCTCTCTGTCTCATCCCGGTTCTTCGTCTGGTGCTGTCTATTTCATCCTGGTTCTTCATCTGGTGCTCTCTCTCAGACACATCTCACTTTCTCTTACGATACTAAATAAACAAAAAAAGCCAACAGAAAAACGAAAAACATTATAACAACAAAAACAACGCACTCCTACAATAGATTCTGAATACTGTCTCCTCTCTTATGCAAAGTCCCCCTCATCTCTCTCGAACTCTACTTACTTATGTTTCTCTTCCTTTTCCTGGTCTTTTTCTACCGATCCAGCGTCCATCCGGTACCAGATACCAGGCATCCAGTTCCATCCATGAAGGTATAGATGTGGAAGCCAACCGATGAAGACAAGTCGAGTGGATGCTCACAACCTGGTGTTGTGTTGTCACTCCTGTCTCGGACCTCTTTCTTTTCCTTTACTTACCCTACCATTTCCTTTACTTAGGGACCAGTTGGATCACACGTATGGACACGGACACGGACACATGCATTGGGACTCGTATTCGACATAGGACGAAGATGGAGAAGAAGCTATCTACCAGGACCCAACCTATCTATGTCCCATTGGATCCACCCTAGATCCTTCTGCCAGCTGCCAGTGAAGAGGGGGCTGGCTCCTCCTCTTCCTCATTGTCATTGTCATCCTCATCGTCTGCAACCAGGACGGGATCCAGGTATGTCTTCTGCTGCTTGGGGTGCACTACCAGACATGTTAGTTGCTATTCGACCCGAGGAACTCACACTTACCAGATGCGGGTGCCTTCCCCTTCCCCTTTGGTGCCTCCTCCTTCTTCAGCCGCTGCCCTTGTGACTTCTCGCACTTTGCCTTCTGTTTCTTGCACACGTTACATGTGCGCCCTTCCCATCTGATGCAGACAGCCTTCGTCCTCGTGCACACGCCGCATGGCGTCGCATGCTGGATCTCGTGCGGCTCATCCGCCTTCTTTGATGGCCCCACCTTGTCCTTGCCGTTCTCATCCTTGTCGTCAGCCCTGGGGGACTGTTTGCACTACAGATGGGTCAGTGCACTTCCGTCTTGATGGGTTGGGTACCCACCTTCAGCCATGGCTCCTCAACCATGACCGCCAGAGCTTCCATCACAGCCGCCGCCTCTGCCGACTGCTTCTCCTTCATGGCTGTCACTTCCGCTTCTGCCACCGCCACCTCAGCTGCCAGCGCTTCTCCCTCCACCTTCTTCACTGCCGCTACCCGCTCTTCTTCCATCTGCTGCCATTCCGCCACCTCTGCTTTCCACCGCTCTGCTGACATCCCCACCTCTTGCATGGTGGCAGCAGTTGTGTTGCCAACGAGGACCTTGGCCCCATGTTTCTGCGCCTCCTGCAGGCACAACTCAAGTTGTTTCTGTAAAAGGGTATTAGCATGCGAAAGACGCGACACAAGTCGTGCTACTCACCAGGGTGCTGTCCCACTCCTCCACCCACACTTGTCATCCAGCACTGTCTTCTCGATGTTGTGGACCCGCTCATTAGCAGATTGCAGCACCTTGATGGCCACCACCTTCGGTCCGTCTGTCTGCTCGACTCACCTGAGTGTGAGGATGTTGGCAATGGTCGGGGTGGTCGACATTGTTGTTGTTGCTGTTGCTGTTGCATGGTGGACGAAGAAGAGAGTGTTGTGGCAAGTTGTGTCTGAGCCTGATGCAACTTGTCTATTGTTCAGACTCCGCTCCCCACAGTCACGTGACTGACTGGGGACAGTCAGTTGCAAAGTCCCCCTTGGATGTAAGGAGCTGTAGCTCCTTAGGTTCATATCTGGTCTATCCACATCTGGTTGACTTTTCCTAGGTTGTCTACAGTCTCTATCAATCATGTATTCAAGCCGCATACCATCCGTGTTCCATCCGTTGTCGATCCGGTCCCAGTCCACCCTCTATTGTATGTATCTGGTCCATCTGGATCCAGTTTCCTATCTTTTCTTTGAAGTACTTACCATTCCCCACCTGTTCATATAACTGGATGTGGTGTGGCAGTGGTTATATTTCCTTTTTTTATTGTTGGTGATCTGTCCCCACTGATAATGGAATGATGGATACTATCTTTAATTACAGGTACTTATGTCATGGCTAGACTAGCTGTCAGTCAAAAGTCAAGGGAAATGCCCTGACTATAAAATTTGTACCCTCCAAAATTGTAAACACCTTTTTCGACTCATCAGATCTCCATCTGACTTCTGCGGGACGTTTCCCCATTGTTGTCCTCATTGTCCTCTTCGTCCTCCTCATGCTCAGTCCTCATCCTTGACCGGATACTTTCGATCTGGTGAATGCTCACTACCAGATACACACCAGATCCCTACTGGATACACACCGGATTCCTTTCAAACTCGCAGGAAATGCCTGATCCTGTCCCCTTCTCACCTTACAACCTTTAGGAATCCTTTAGGGACGAGTACCACTCATACCCTTCTTTACCTTTTGTCTACCTCGGACTAGTCCAGTGGTTGGCATCACACCCATTTTATTTGTCTTTCAACGGTGACGACAGTGGGAGCACAGTTGAGTGCTGAGCACTGACAGCAGTAGAGATATTGGGTAGATCAGGGATCACATAATTGATAGGCTGATATACCTTTTTTGCCCTGGCACAAATGGTGGTGTGAGACTGATTACAAGCAAAACATAACTACTGCTGCTATGACTGTACTTGCCTGGCGATGGGGCTCATAAATTTTTAGGACATATTTTAGGCACAAACAAATGATTTTGTGATGGCTGATCTATCACATTTGCTATTGTTGTGGCACACGGGTCCTTGAAAATTCGCTGGCACAAATGCCAGTGGATGACTGTACCCATCTCCCTTTGATGGGTTGATGACCTTTGGGTAGATCAACCAAATTCCAAACTTTGTGTTGCATGAGAGATTGGTATTCTTCATTCATAGCAGCTTTCCATTGGCATTGTTCGTCCTTAGGAAGCTTGAGTATATCTTTATACTGTCTGAGGTTATTCTTGCTTATAGTGGCAGATAGATGGATTCTCATACATTGGTTACCATACATGGTTACCATATCTTCTTCTTCATTTGTCAGTCTCAGTTGTGTAACTGGTTCTTGAAGGGGTACAATATCAGAATGAATATCTCTCTTGATTTCAACAGGACATTGATTCCCATAGGTATTATTTGGAATGATCCTTGGTTGAGTAATTTGAGTGGAACATCTCTCCAGAATCGAAGGTCTGAAAGTAGCTCTAGTTCCCTCAGGTGGGTGAGCATGGAATTCAGGAGGTGGTTCTGGTTGAGGAGGAAGTTTGGACTGTCTGTGACTGTCTTTAATGGTTTCTCTCTGTCCAGTATGTGGTAAATCTTGCTTGGGTGGCAGTATACAAGGATTGGAATCAGAGAATGATAAAGATGGTGAAGGTGATGATGAGATGCTTGAATGAGAGGAAGGTGATCTAGATCTTTGATGAACAGGTGGTTGAAGATCAGGAATGTTGATTATGACATGATGAGAAGGAGGGTCCAGATTCCTTTCATCTTGGTCATTATCATGAAGGTCAGATGCAGTGTCTTCAGATATTGAGGGCGGTTTGTCTTCTATCTCTCTGGAAGTGAAAAGGAAACTTGATTCATCAAAGGTGGCATGAGTCAAAATGAAGATTTGATGGTGTTGAGTAGACCAGAATCTCCAACCCTTTGTGTTGGTCTCATATCCAATGAAGATCATCTCTTCAGCTTTCACTGAGAGTTTATCTTGACATTGTTCAGGGGGAATGAACACATAAGCCTTGCAACCAAAAATGTGAAAATAGGACACATCTGGTTTGTCTCCATTGAAGAGTTCAATGGGCATTTTCCACTGATGTTGTCTCACTGGCTGTCTATTGTAAATGTGGAGAGAGGTCTTTAGAGCTTCTTGCCAGAAGACACTGGGTAGACTATGTCAAAATGTAACACCTCCGATCTCCGGTCACCTCCAAGGTCATCCACTACAACTCTGAGGTTGACGCACACCAAGTCCCTCAACACCACTCCAGAGCATCTTGGAGTTGACTGTTCTACTCAGTAAGGTCCCTTTCTTCTTTCGGACCTCATTTATCCTATTTCGGACATTACGTCAGAGTTACATCGGAGTTCAAGCGCTCTAATCTCTGTCACTATTTAGTCAGTCCAGTTTTGTTAAGACTGGAACATCCTCTGCTCAAACTCCGGTCGGAGATCAGAGTCGAAGGGGAACGAACACTGGAGGTGATCAGACATCTGGAGGGTCGCGTCTGGAGGAGTGAAGGCTTGACGCAGGACTTATGTGTCGCGTCTTCGCACTGTCACGGCCTTCGTTGGTCGGAGACACATTGGAGGAACCCAGAGTTGAACAGAGGACTGTCTAAGTCAATATTCAGCCTAAGGTATCTACGTACTGATACAGGCTTTATATATGGAGAGAAACTGCAGATTAGTAATGGAGGTCGGATGACTAAAGTACTCGGAGGTCGGATAGGCATATGCCGGAGCTGTGCTACACAGCGTCGGAGGGGTCAGAGAGCGAAGCTAAACTAAATACAGAACAAGGGAAATACGTAAGGATATCTGAGGTAAGTCCGGAGGGACGGAGGGACAGAGTTGGTGAGAAGTCACCGGAGGTATGGACAGAGTTGATCCGGAGGTCGGAGTTGTGTCGATTATACAGGATATGACACCCATGCGACTCTAATCCATGTGAGTGGGAGTGTCAAAATGCAACACCTCCAATCTCTGGTCCTTTCTGAGGTCGTCCACTACAACTCCAAGGTCAATGTGCACCAAGTCCCTCAACTCCACTCCAGAGGATCTCAGAGTTAACTGTTTTACTCAGTAAGGTCCTTTTCTCTCCTTGGACCTCATATATCCTATCCCGGACATTACATCGGAGTTACATCGGAGTTCAAGTGCTCTAATCTCCATCACTATTTAGTTAGTCCAGTTTTGTCATTCCTCCCTCAGTTGTTCCACTACCACTGTGCAACTGAGTCTGGGTATCTCTACCCCTCCATAGCACACAGATTCTGATACCATGGCCAAAGTCATGTTACCACTGTCTTTGAAATTGTGACTTCCATGCTGTCACAGTACCATTGTGGCTGTGCCAGATGTCATGTCACCATTGCTATTGCATCATGGATATAGTTGTGATCATTGTGTTGTTACCATTGTAGGAGACCAGAAGTCTCTACAGTGATATCCCAGTACTTCTCCAGTTTCTACAAGTCCTTTCAAAGTCTATTTGAGTTTCTGAGAGTCTCAGAATTTAATTCAGTCAGTGATTCAAGTTGGGACTCAAGCATTTGATGGTTTGGATTCAGTTTCCATACTTTAGATCAGACTCACCTGCACTTTATTTACTTTCTTTTAATCTGATTTCAAGATTTGAGTCAGGACTCAAGTATTCAGTGGTCTAGATCTAGTTTCCCACAATCTGAATTCCCTTCCCTCCTTTGTTTTTTTCCCTTACTATATATTATTTGGATATGCCCAAATTAGACTTTTGTCCTTGAAACCTTGTTCTACACTACCTTGTAATCCATCTACTATCTATTCTAAGTGCTCAAGTCTATTTTCCTTCAAGTCCTGTATTAGTTCTGCAAATCTTAGTTGGTTTCCTATCTCTACTAAATGAGGGATTCCAGACTCTGCTTTCCAACATTCTGTAAACACTTGGTAAGCCATTTCTATATAGTTCTCACTTTTCCTTTCTTTCTTTGCAATTCCCTGGGTCAAGACTACACACACACTCTGCATATTTGCATAGGACTTTAACCCCAAGGTCAGATACTGTTTTACACCATCATTATGGTCACTTGTGCAATTCTGGTATTGCATTATAGTTACTGCTGCTCACACAATGGAACCAGTCCAGATAATGCAGTGGCAAGGGTAAGATGAGAGTGTTGAGTCCATGTGTAAGCATCTGTGATGGCAACAGGCCAGACAGAGGTATGGCCATAGGGCCATGGCTTGAGCTGGAGCCAAGCCAGGCCAGAGTAGAGCCATATACAGTGACCTAGCTCTCAACTTTCATAAGTTCAAGCTGACCAAAGCTGGGCCAGGCTGTGCACAACACTAATGTTAACAGGGTAGGCAGGTTGACATGCACAGGAACAAGATACAGACCTAGGTTTGTCATGGGTCATAAAAGTACAATCTGTACCCATATCCATGAGGGTAAGAGTACCAAAAAAAATTCCCACATGAGTGACCCATACCCATATCAATCTCTAATGATGCCACTGTTTCACTGTTCCATGTGTGTTCTGATATTAGTAAGTGCTTGACAGGTGAATAGATGAGAGTTTGGACTGTCAGGTACATTGACTTCAAGGGTGAACAATGGGTGTGTTTTCACAAGTTGAAGGCAGTGAATGTCAGGCTCTTGGTCAGTGGTTTATACATAGTCTGAGAGAACAAATCAAGGATGTTCAGTGAACCAACCAGAGAAGTGTACAAGGCAGTCAGACACATAACAAGCAAGACCAGTACACAACAGTATGACATATGCATATGCTGCAAAACCACAGTTACCCCATCACAATAGTTAAACATAATCACACAGGCCAGAATAGAACAGCAACCGGATAAAGAATGCCCAATACACATAATTACTATGGGAAAAATACATTAGGTATCATGAGTCAGTCACCCGATATGTAGAAACACGCATCTATTGCATGGCTTTCCAGTCACTCATTGAAACAGAAGATTCAAAGAATGTATTAAGGTAGTACCGATAATCGATACGACAGTATGAACCATGCACTAAGCAAACTTTCAACCGAATGACATTCTCAAAGTAACGAATGCAATGCTCATTAAAGAACTTAAGCGGCAACGTTAATAGGAGAGCAGCCAACGTTGACAAGGCCGTTCTATCACAGAACATCAAGACAACCATAGAAAAAAGAAAGACAACACTCACATATTTGTTACCCTCACAGCAAACAGGAGTTTGAGAACAGTCCGGGCCAGTACCAACAATGGGGCTGCAACCCAAACCAACTGTGCCAGTGACACCAACGAGCGCATCAATGATACCCATATCCGAGAACATCTTGTTAGCATCGCTAGCCTGGAAAGACATCAATGTCAAACCGCCAGCGTAGTAACATAGGATGAGAAACAGACCTTCTGGACACTCTTGCAGCACTGAGCAACGCTGCTAGTGTTGCATTGCCCATCACGGACAACGAGAGGGCCGGCGACTGCAAGAGCAGCGAGAGCAGCAACAGCAAAAAGACGAGCGAACATTTCGATGGTAGAAAGTGAGGTTTAATGAGTGTGGTTATCGAACTGAATGCAAGAGACGATTTGTGATGGAGAAAAAGTAGCACGAACTGGGCCGTTTTTATAGGTTTTCGCTGAACCCTGCAGGGAAGTGCAACGTGCCCGCCTCGATTTTTTTTATCCGACTTTGACGTTTTTGTGGGTCTGGAACGCGGTGCATGCGGTCCAGTCCTAGGCGTATGGGGAAGTGCCGTTAACCTCCGTGCTGGGGACGTCACGACTCTAACCATACTTGGTAATTTCGTGGCAAACTTCGACCGTGTTATGTACGCCTAATATGATTTGTGACGTGAATTTAGATCGGCAACCTGAATGGAGTATCGTCGAATTCCTTCAGTTTGGAGAGGCTCACCTGAAAAGGCAGGCTATCCGGCGAATAACAGGAAGATAGGAACTATTCAAAGCTCGTGGTCAATAGATATCAATCGGTCTTCAGTTGGAACTCCAAAAAGTGTATCATAGTACGGAAAACAGACCATCCGACCTTACCAGACGAGAGGGTTAGAGTCCCGGTGAAACACCTGACAAGCACATACTTGTACGGCATGACAATATGTTTTATAGCTGGCCGCCGAGCCTGAGCATCAATGTTTTACGCGCCAGGTGTAAGTATACAACCCCGTCGGGATCATTGGATTCATGTGGCAAGACCACTTGACCAACTGGAGTGAATGAAGATCAGACAGAGACCATCAATTTGACCGAACCTTGTCCAAGATTTAGCTGCCAGGCGCTCAACACCGACGTGCTCCGCAGTGAGTAACCTCCAAATGGTTCAAGAGCCATAGAATTAACTCTCACTTGGCGGTTCTCGCTACATAGAATGTCGATGCACCTTTCTGAGTTAGCTGACCTTGCGACCCACAAGCAAGCAGGTCGACGACAGATTGCAGTGAGCTTCGTGCCAGAACGTTGCTCGAGCAGGAACGCGGCACATGCGGTTATGCGGTGAGTTGTCTTCTTTCCCCACGGACCCCGTGAGGACCTGTCTGTGGTGTCAAGAGAGGGGAAACCTATAGGAGCTGCGCTACTATTAGGCAGAGTCTGAGACGGCTAGTACAGCGCGACGACACATGATCTGGCTCATCCTGGACAGTTGCTCCCGACGCCCTGCGAGGTTCCCACGGAACGTATACTAGTCCCCCGTCTCGCCTTGTAAGACATTATGAGCGGAAAGCTTGCCACAGGTGCGTCCACAGCGTCTGTGCGCAGGCCACACTCAACGATCGCGCTCAGAGTACGCCGCCTGGCAGAAGCTGCAGCGCACTTATGACGCCGAATACGCCCGGCTCGTCCTGTCCGATCTCTTCGCCCAGGATCCCGATCGCTTCTCCAAATTCTCCAAGGAGTATGTCGATCCTACCGACCCCAGTACCACGTTCCTTCTCGACTACTCCAAGAACCTGATCACACAACCGATCCTCGACACGCTCCTATCCCTGGCTCGGGAGGCGCAGGTCGAGACCTATCGCGATAAGATGTTTTCCGGAGAACATATCAACACCTCCGAGGACCGCGCCGTCCTTCACGTCGCCTTGCGCAATTTCAATGACTTCCAGATCCAGGAAGGCGGGGTAGACGAGGTCGTCGGCGTGCTCGCTCACATCAAGGGGTTCTCCGATGCCATCCGAAGCGGTACCTGGAAGGGCTACACTGGCAAGACCATCAACACCATCGTCAACATCGGTATCGGTGGTTCAGATTTGGGTCCCGTCATGGTGACCGAAGCGCTCAAACACTACGCGAAACGGGACCTTACCCCCCACTTTGTCTCCAACATTGACGGCACCCACCTCGCCGAGACCCTCCGACTATGCGACCCGGAACGGACCTTGTTTATCATCGCTAGTAAGACCTTCACTACCCAGGAAACCATCACGAATGCCGAGTCCGCGAGGGATTGGTTCCTATCTTTTTCCAAGGACAAGGCGCACGTCGCCAAACACTTCGTGGCTCTCTCCACGAATACCAAGGCCGTTCAGGCCTTTGGCATCGACACTGCCAACATGTTCCAGTTCTGGGACTGGGTCGGTGGTCGTTACAGCTTGTGGAGCGCCATCGGCCTCTCGATTGCGTTATATATCGGTTACGACAACTTTGAGTCTCTCTTGAAGGGCGCCCACGGCATGGACAAACACTTCAAGGAAGCATCCCTAGAGAACAACCTCCCTGTCCTGCTCGCTGTCATTGGGGTCTGGTACAATGACTTTTACGGCGCTCAGACGCATGCTCTTTTGCCATATGACCAATACCTCCACAAGTTTGCCGACTACTTCCAGCAGGGAGACATGGAGTCGAACGGTAAATTCGTCACCAAAGGTGGTCAGCGAGTCAACTACCAGACTGGCGTATGTTTGGCGTTGCTTTGTGGTGTTGTCATACTGACACGCTCGTTTTGCAGCCGATCATCTGGGGTGCCGCCGGGACCAACGGCCAACACTCGTTCTACCAGCTCGTCCACCAGGGAACGAAGCTGATCCCTGCTGATTTCATCGCCCCGGCAACCACTCACAACCCCATCGCCAACTCGAAGCACCATCGCATCCTACTTTCCAACTTCTTTGCACAGCCTGAAGCGTTGGCCTTCGGTAAGACGGAGGAGCAGGTGCGCAAAGGACTCGGACCTGACGCAAGCGAGGCGCTGGTGAAGAGCAAGGTGTTTGAAGGCAATCGACCGAGCAACAGCATCCTGTTCCCGCTTTTGACACCAAGGACACTCGGAGCTCTGATTGCTCTGTACGAGCACAAAATCTTTACTCAGGGTGTCATCTGGGGGATAAACTCCTTTGGTGTGTTCATCTGCGTTTCCTCGACCCGTGGCTGAATCCATGGACCACAGATCAGATGGGTGTCGAGCTCGGAAAGGTGCTCGCAAAGAACATTCTGTCGCAGCTCGGCAGTCCTTCAGACGTCACTGGACACGACAGTTCGGTGAGTGTTTTTCGCCAGAGGAACAGCAGACTAGAGATACTCACCGAGTGCGTCATAGACCACCGGCCTCATCCACTACTATCAGAAGCACAGGAAAGAGTGAACGCGTTCAGTCAACAACAGAGGTTCCGCAGTGTAGCCCCCTCGATTGATTCTCTTGTATTCGTGGTTTCTTGACTCGCATAGATTGGAAAAAAGAAAAGGGATTGTAGAATATCGCATCGGTCAACATCCATGTAACTCTAGATATGCTTGGTTCGAATTCAATCTTTCATGAGTTTAGCCTTGGGCTACTAATAGGACCTTCGCAAGCATACTCCAGTGAATGTAATCCTGTCCCTCGGCTTATGTAATCCTAATGTAGTTCCTCGTGCCCCCTAGTCGGTTTTGGTTTGTGTTCTTCGCTTGATCTAATTGTTCACCGCATCGAGTGCGGTCTGTCGCGTCACCAACACCGGCTCAATTTTCAGTGGGAATCGCAAGTTTTCACACACGAATTTTCGTAACTGATCGCACACAGGGACTAAACACCCCACGCGATCTACATCGCGCGACGTGAGTCGCCATATCAAATCTTTTGCGAGAAGGACCGACATTAGCGGCGTTGATCAATCGATCATGTCCAGACTTTTTCCACCACAGACTGGTCATCGCGGACCTGAAACGGGCCACCGTCATCATGAGCCAACAGAATCTTCCAACACCACCACCACAAGCCACTCCGCAACCTGAACCCAACGTGCAGCAGCAACCCTCTCCGGTGCAATCTCAAACTCAGCTGCCGACACCACCTGCCGCCGGCCCCGCCCCGACTGAAAACAATGTCTCTCTCGCCAACGCTATCACAGCCATTACGACCACCGCTTCGCCGGCACATCTGAGCCAACAACTAAAATCGTTTGCGCCCAAGGAGGTGCGGGAAGTCATTCTTGCGAGTCTCTTGCCGGACGGACAGGACCCGTTGAGCGTGTTAGACGTCCGTGCGAACACGCTCGGCATACTACACATCCTGTGAGCTGCTGTCCGTCGTGGTGGCGTTTCGTAACTGGCTTACGACGAGTAGCGCCGCGCGATTGCATACGATTGGGGCGCCGAACGTCCCGCTGGAGTACGTGGCCGAGTTTTGCCGCGCATTCATGCCGGAGCAGGCGCGGTACGCTCCAGAAAAAGGTGGGGGGCGGTCTTATTTTGCAGATTTCGGGCGTTATCTCATTTCTTTCTAGTCACGCTGATCGCGAGCGGAATACAGTTACTGGCGGAGGAGGCGGGCAGCGTAGGCCACGTTTGACTCGGCATCGACGACGTGATTCTAACTTCGAGATGGACAGCTCGTACTTGCGATTCGACCCCTATTCGATTTATTAACACGTTATGCCCCGTCTCTGTCTCATCTAACGACCATTCACCCCATTTTTCTCAAGGTGAGCGTCGTCATCTGTCCTGAGTTCTGCCCCTAAACGAGGCGCGAATAGACGTGCGTGTCGACCCGGCATTTTGCTGCTGCTCTCCCTGTTCTTGCACACCCAATCACAACGATAGACACCTCCATTTCGGACTTGCATTATAACGATAACTTGGTGTATCATTACGCAGGGGGGATGGTGTACGCTGCGCTCAAACGATGGGCTGAAGCGCAAGAGTTCTTCGAAATATGTGCATGTAGTCCAGGTTTGGCTGCGGCGGCCATTCAGATGGAAGCGTTCAAGAAGCTGATTCTCGTACAACTGATTCACGAGGGCAAGGTGGATTCCCTTTCCCACTAGGCAGGAGTGGTCCTGCTAACATTCCGCGACAGACGACTCTGCCACCGAAGTATATCCACCCGGCGTTGCCTCGCCTCCTCAAAGGCACGCCCTATTCGGCGTTCGTGAACGCGTACCCGGATCATAGGGCTGAGCTGCGTTCCATCGTAGAGGGAGAATTGGTTTTTACAACTGTCCGTACACACGTCCCTGATTCTCGATAACATGGCGCTAATTCGCTGAGGCAGGAAAAAACGCTGGGTTTGGTGCTCCTGGCCATGGAGCGTGCCCCCAGGTGGTCCATCAGGAAACTGACTGCGACGTACCTCACACTGCACTTGAGCGATATTGCCCACGCCGTCGGGATTGAGAACGTGAACGAAGCTCGGGCCTTGATTCTCGACATGGTGAGTGTCCTCGAGTGCAAATCGTTGTGTAGCGGTGGCCTTGTTCACAAGTGTGAAATCCGATGTAGATTTCGTCCTCCGAAATATCGGCGCGACTGTCAGAGGACGGAACGGTTTCGTTCTTCGATCCGCTCGTCAAGTTCCACAAAGGCGACGTGGATAGAGTGCTTGCACACGCTCAGGAACAGGCTGCGCTATTGGCCAGTCTAGAAAGGGAGATGGCAAGGAGCAAGGAATATCTGACCAAGGTAGGCATACCGTCGCCACACGTCAGTTGCGCTCTTCGTGGCGTGTTGTTTCCGCATGTATTGAGCGCCGGATGTTGCCTTTTTCATACTGCTTGTTTCACCTATTTTCGTTCTTGATGCTAATCCGCCACGTTCAGGCTGTCAAGGGCAAGGAAGAATCGACCTGGGGTGCAATGGATGACGACTCGGGGGATCGGATGGGTCCAGGTCTTAGCTGGGCCGACGACATCGGCTTCCCTTAGTTACATATTGCACTGGACGATATCGAATTTTCCGCTTCTAGCTTCATATCTTCCAACCCGCCCGAGTCAGGATCAGGGTGCGCCTACCCCGCTCTATGACATCTGCTCACGGACGCGCATGCCTCGAGACACTGACCTATCTGGCGCTTATGCACGCTCGTTTTTGAAAAGGAGAAGCCCATGTTGAGGTCTGGTCCTTTTTTTCGGTCCGTCTCGTTGGCCTCGTTACCCATCTCCTGGTACAGTTTTGCTCTAATTGGCACGCCGAAACCGTCGTATGTTTTACTCGAAACTAATAAATGGGACATGGTCTCGTCATGACGACTAAATCACACGAGGTAGCCGCCGCTCTTTCTGTGGAGAAGACCAATCTTGAGTTTAAAGCTCTGGCTAAGGCCACTGCCACTTTCGACGGCTCGGTCATGTATTGGGTGGCTTGTTGGGTTGGATTTCGTTTCTTGACGTCGCGAGCCAACGACCCTCATCATGTATGGGCTAATTATGGTGTGTGGACGGAAAACGATGCGCTGGTCTTCGGGAGTTGAGGCGCATCACACAACTTCTTCAATTCGAGGGGTCGAAATATGGTTTTTTCCCTGACATCTTGTGCGGATGCGCGCGAAAGAAGGGTCGTCAAGGTTGCCGTCGTGCTGCAGTTCCGATATGGGAAATCGGATTGGTGATCGTGTACGTCACATCACTGTGGGTGGAACTTCGCGTCAAGCACTCTCGTGAGTATCACTAAGGTCTAGGATGCGTGCGAGGATGCTTCCGACAAGGCTATCGCATGGCAGAGGGTACCTCGGTGATCCTATCATCTCCTTAAGCGCGTGATAGGAGTGGACGTGAAACAGAGCTATGACGCGATTCGAAGCCCTGTTCTCATCTTAATGTTCCGGTGGATTTACGATGCTTAGGGTCCCTGAATGACCGACCTCTTGACCAACACGGGGCAGAATCATGACATTCAGTCAGCGCCTCACCTATTCACCCGTACATGAAAGCCACTAATGCGTCCACATCCATTAGTGCCAGTGCACTCGCGGACAAGAACGTCGTGAGAGTTTGGACATGTTTCGATGACAAGCAATGGTGGTCATTGTCCGCGAGCACGTTTTGGAAACGACCGCTGACCTGACTGGATTAGTAGCGAATTGCCGAGAACATCGTCTTTTTGTTCGGCCGCCGGGACATCAAAAGAAAGACTCCAACGTGCATTCCGATGACCGAGTCGTCGTGACGTCTTCCAACTACGTTTGGCCGACATGCACTGACATTTGCTTTGGGTAGGTTCGTACGCATCCCGATGAAATGGTAAATACAAGATTAGTCTACACAACGGGCACGCACAGATAATCAACAAGCGCGTGCTACGAAGGGGGAAGGGACCCAAGTCTACTTGGAGGACCCGTGGTACTTGGCGACGGCCTGCCAGAAACTCTCACCCTGGAGGCTCGCAATTTCCAATTCGAGCGCAGAAGGTTTGCGAGAGCCGTCCATGCCTGCAAATGTTCCCGATCCCCAAGCAGATCCTAAAACGGGAATAAAAGAGAAAGGTTCCGGAAATTCGATTTACCGGAGGATGAAGACGCGGAACTTTACGTACCACCGTGAATCTCAGTCAGATCGGAGAGCTGAGCAAAGGTGTGCTTGTAACCCAGAGGGACGTAGATCAGTCCATGGTGGACAAAGGTGGAAAGTGTGTTAGTAATTGTGACCTCCTGTCCACCACCCTGAATGCCAGTAGAGACGAAAACACCACACATCTTGCCAGCGAGAGCAGATTTGCTCCAGAGGGGACCAGTTGCATCCCAGAATGCCTGACAAAATCGATAAGAAAGGGCGCAACACAGTCTGCGTGAAGACATACCTTCCACTGAACGGGAAAATTGCCATAACGAGTGGGAACACCGAAAAGGAAAGCGTCGAAGTTGGCAAGGTCATCAGGGAAGAGAACAGGGTAGTCTGAGCGCGGGGGCGCCTTGACGAGTTTCAAGACATCCTCGGAGAGGGTCTCTTGGATTCTTTATGCAGTATTACTCAATAAGATGCGGGGTACAGAACTGGAGTAACACATACTGATAGATCGTTGCATTGCCACCGGCAGTGTTGACACCAGTTTTTATGGCCTCGGCGACTGCGCGGAAAGAATTGTTACCGAGGCGAGTCAGAGTCAGATTCATCAAAGCATCGCACGTTTAGCGATATGCCCGTAAAGTGAGTAAATGACGATGGCAATTCGAGGAGAGGACATGATAGTTTCTGGAGCTTCAGGGGTGGTAGGCTCTAAAGAGGGTGAAGGTCCTGGTGAAAACGTAGGAAAAACGGAGCCAGATGATGGTTTGAGCTCAGCTGTGTCAGCCTTTGTAACCTTTCGCTCGGGTTTTGGCCCGGCGAAGTTATCTTTCTGCCGTTTGCCAGGGAAACACATGGCGGGAATATTAAGACGGTTATGTGACACAGATTGTGCCATGTGTAAGGATCCAAACGTCCGATCATAGAAGGCAAAGCCGGTTACAGTGCGTGTATCAGGCGTGGGACGGCCAATGCTGCTTCAGCGCGGATGCGTGCCATCAACCACATAATTTGCCTTTGTGGATTAGTAGTGTGAGCGAAGTGCTCTACCAGGTCGTAGTAACACCACACCGAGAATGATCATTCGTTGGCTGGCGTTCCAGAAGACAGTTCGGCTAGGCCCGGGTACAACTTGAGGATTGGAAAGCAGCGTCCCACTTGAAATTGAGACGATAAGCAGAGCCAATCTACGAACGGCAGGTCTCTTAGACAATGCTTGTGAACAAGCAACGCAGGCTAAAGAAAGCCTTGTCGAAAGGCTGCCTGGTTGTAAACCCGAAGTTGATTCAAGTGACCAGTTTCTCAAGGGTGGTCACCCACGAATGTCTTTCTTTCCCACAATAGCTGAGAGGGTCAACACATCGGGAAGCACTTATAACTAAGTATTGAAACTAAGCAATCACCCTCGTTTTCATCCGGGAAGAGATAACTTATCGTGTATATTTTGCTCAGTGACGCAGAATGGCTGAAAGCAAACAAACAATCACGCAGTTGCCTTTCGATGTGGTGCCGAAGAAAAAATCTGCAATTACAGAACCTGTGGTACGTTTGACCATATGTTGTATTTCGGTCCAGGTTGATGCCTCAGGATTCGAAGGATGAAAGTAGCTTGGGGGTTTTATCAAGGACACGCTTTTGGTTCTAGTCAATCATAATTCAGCATTCCCCAGAGATTGTTCACAATACTCCTTATCCAACCGGGGAACAGTGTGTTGAGGAACTAACTTAGTTCCGTTCCTGAATGTCGGTCTCGGCCAAGGTGGAAGACGACACGTGGCCAATGCGTTCTGCTGAATGGCGGTGAAATCCTCGCAGAAAAGTTAGTGTGATCGGCGGGCCGCGTTGGTGTTGGTCAGCTTTCTTCCATTTTCAGCGGATTCTCTCCGGCGGAGACTTGGATTCACAAGACTCGATGACATATTGCTGACGAAACGGTCCCCTAAAAGCTTTTAAAAGATTCCAAATTTTAACCACGGCGATACTCAACCGTCAATATACCGCCACCAAACCACCCTCCTAGTGAATTCAGAACTTCATTGTAACATGTCTTCCCCAAAGGTCGCTATCATCATCTACTCGATGTACGGGCACATAGCGAAACGTGATTTATTCTTGTCCCGTCTTGATGCCGCCTACCCCTGACATCCACAATTCCATAGTCGCTGAATCCGTCAAGCAGGGCATAGCGGATGCCGGAGGCTCTGCTACTATCTTCCAGTACATATCTATGTCATTTTTATCTACGGGGCACTGATTCAGTCGTTCAACCAGGATTGCAGAGACTCTTTCGGACGAAGTGCTGGCAAAAATGCATGCTCCCCCTAAACGGGACTATCCTGTCATGACGCCCGCTCAGCTTCCCGCGTTCGACGCGTTCGTGTTCGGCATCCCCACTCGTTATGGTAACTTCCCTGCTCAGTGGAAGGTTAGCATTTGGTCCGTTTCTTGTCATCTCCGACAATTTATCACGCTTTCTCAAGGCGTTTTGGGATGCCACCGGCTCGCTCTGGATGAAAGGCTCTTTGGCGGGTAAGTTTGCTGGTGTATTCGTCTCTACAGGAACACCTGGTGGTGGCCAGGAAGCTACTGTCATCAGCTCCCTCTCCACTATCACCCATCATGGCATGCTTTTTGTCCCACTCGGTTACAGCCGTACCTTTAGTATTCTATCCAACGTGGACGAGGTTCGTGGAGGTAGGTTTCTGCACAACTCGGATCATGAATCTGGAGGTCTGACCTATTTTGATAGGTTCGCCTTGGGGAGCGGGAACATTTGCCGGTGCCAATGGCGCTCGTCAGCCAACTTCTCTCGAACTCGAGCTCGCTAGGCTTCAAGGGCTTGGATTCTGGGAGGCCGTCTCCAAGTATAAATTCTGATCGATTCACTGTTGGGTTCACCAGATTGTTACAACACACTTGCATGTCAGTTACGAGTCGTGTATTCAGGAGCGTGGAAAGAAAGGATAGCACAAGCAGTTCGCATGGCGTCATAGCCGATAATTGTATATGCTAGGGTCGCGGAGGAGCCGAACGATGGAAGTACAAGGAGGCAAATAAGTGGACAAGTTGCAAAGTTCTCAATTGATAACATCCTGTCGTCAAATGAAATCATTATCAAGCAACCTTCAAGTGTAATCAGGAACCTTGAACTCGCGATCGACCTGGACGTCCAGACTAATGATAGGGCCTCCTAGTCTATTTATCATCAGTGCACCTGCGACTGAGTTGCTTTTCAGTGTACAACAAGCCGGGATCAGAAAAAAAAACGTCGGAATATGGACTGTGAATGACAAGGACGTGCCATTGGCGATCTGCTCACACTCCAGGGCAGTCGAATGAGCGTAACCTGTAGGTCACACGGGAATCGTAAGGCAACACACCCATACCTCTGCTTGATCGAAGGCTAGTGTGAAATCGCATAGATGATTGCACCCGTGGCTCGGACGGGCTCGAATTTATCTCTGAAGATCAGCACTTGATCATCCAGGCACCAATGGTTTACACGCCCTATACACGTTCAGTGTGGCACGTACCGCAGATTGCGACAAAGGTGCGCCTGTACAAGGTTTCGCAAGTCAGGGGTATGGGTGCATGGGTCAAGAACATTGAGGTAGGCTTTGATTTGGTCCTTTCTGGTGAGCAGCCAACAAGCCTGTGAAATAACTAGACTGTCAAGAGCCTTGCACAAGTCGGACATTCGCTTCAACACCAAGCGGACAAGGTGATGAATGTAAACCTTTGTTTGTATGCATTCCAGAGGTCAGCCAAGCCAAAGCGGCCTGGGCCGTTCGGGAAAGTCGTCGAGACCGACCTGCGTGGACGGGAAGGTCACAAGGTCTTTGCATCAGGTGCCAGCCCAGTGCCCTAACATGCCTGGAATCAGAAAGTCTCAGGCTGATGTCGCTGCTCTGCCCTCTACCCCATATTCTTTGGCGTGGAAAATGATAGTATTTCAAACTGATCTACCCGATCTGCACTACTAGAATGACCGTCTTCATTTTCTACCTTCGTGGGTAGAAAGACTTACTAAATCTGCTCAACTAGTACCGTTTGGGGCTGCCTGAGGAAGACAGCAAAATAGACGATAGTAGTCACGGCGCCAAGAATATCCAATGACTTTGGATACTACAGTGTCTCAAATAGGAAATGCACAAACGGCATTTTTGTAGAGTTACTCCCCGTTTGACTGCAACAATGGACCATCGGTGATCGTATGGGTATCAACATGTTCTATAGACTCTAGGCTACCGTTCTGTACAATTTTTGTTGAAGTACGTCGGTTAAACAATGAGTTGTCGGGATAATGGTCGGAAGAATGCTGTGCATTACAT
>JBBPTO010000930.1:0-20595 GCA_038094155.1 Pulveroboletus cf. aberrans | reverse complement strand
CTCTCCAACTAGACGATGTGGAACCAGACGCCCCCCTGCTACCAGACCTTCCCGAACCCAATGAAACACATTTGAACGACCTGTTCCAATCCCTCCGCCCAGACGATCTGCTTCCCCTCGCCATATGCCATCTGATGGAGATGAGGAATACACTGCGGAGGGAATGGCCAACGTGACTGGCTCCTCTGGAGGTGGGTGTTACCTTGACTTTTAGTCCTTCGTCGCAGTCTTGGACGTACTAAGGGGGTAATGTTACGATCAGACTCTTTTCTCTCGCTTACATACACATGGGTATTAGTCCCAACTCAGACGTTCTTTTCTTTTCACCGCTGACTACGACACCTTTACTCATCACCCAATTTCCATCGCATTCTATGTGATTCCATTTGCTTCATCAGCGGTTCCATCCTAGTCTATATAAACTCGTCCTCCTGTACTCGTATCACCAAGCTAGACCTCCCTTTCGTGTACCTCAATACACCAGGTCTTTGCTCTACTCCTAGTCCAAGTCCCTTGCCAGGAATCCCCTTTGCTCTTCAAGACTTTGTAGCGCTCTTGAGGCTATGCTGTTTATAGGGAACCTCTTGTTCACCTCGAGACAATCGATCTCAGAGGAAGTCTTTTCTTTGACGATCAATCATTGAGACAAAACAAGCAGAACGTCTTGTTCCTCCAGAACCCTTGCACTTCGTCCTCATAGAATGCCTTGCCACATTCTCCCTTGTCCTCGTAGACCCGCCTCGAAGGGCTGCACCTACCTTTATCCAAGGTAGTCATAACAACATGTCATTGGGACACTTATTTGACCATCATTTCAATTCCATACTTTTAGTATTTAGTGTGTTTTTCCTTGGCCTTAATCACTGCCTCTAGTCTTCTAGGCATACTTTCTATTAATCATTGACACTCCTCAGCCTCAATCTTACCCCACTCCACTACAATCCTCTCCCAAAATTCCCATACTCCTCTAGCTGGCCTTGGATAGCTGTTCAGCTTTTGTTTCAAAATTTGCCAGACATGTTGAATAGAGCTAGGGTCTGGAGATTATGGTGACCAATCCAAAAGCTTGATCCCATGAGATTCTAGCCATTCCTGAGCTCTTTTGAAGGAGTATTTGGGGTCATTATCCTGTTGAAAGATGATGTCTTCCTCAGGAATGCCAGAGTTTTCCATGCTAGGAAGCAGATTATCATCCAGAATGGAGACATACTGCTCAGCATTTATCTTTTCCCCCATCTCTGCCAAGATCCCAACACCATTCCAGCCCATACATCCTCAAACCATTAAGGAACCTTATCCAAACTTCACTGTTTTCTGAATCTCATTATTCTTTAAAGGTTTATCTGCCATTTTCCATACATACTTCCTTCCATCTAATCAAATAACTCTAGTCCAGTCCTCTATAGACCAGTTTTAATACTTGAGAGCAAAGGCTAGCCTCTATTTTCTATGTTTGGCAGATAAGAAAGACTTCTTTTTCTTGACCACAGCCTTCAAAGAAGCAGACTTGAGAACATTCTGAACAGTTTGGGATGATATAGGAGAGAAGAGGGCAGAATTGATGAGATGGGTGGCTTGAATAGCATTTTCAACCTTCCCAGTGGTAATACTAGGGACAATCCTCCTTTTATCAATAGGGGAAAGCTTAGAAGGACATCCTAGCTTGATGTTTTCCTTCTCTGGAAGGTAATCTTTAATGACTCTAGCCACAGTAGACTTTCCCAGACCAGTTAGAGAGGATATTTGACAAATAGAGAGATCTAATTCAGACAGAGGGAGGATATTGGCTTTAACAGAGGTAAGAATGGACTTCATGATGATGTTGGTTATATAAGTGGGTTGTGTATTATTTATACATCTCAGAATTATGTCATTTACATCACCAATCAGGGTCAAGGCATAGCATCCATCAGAAGCTGTCATATTCTTATGTTATTTACTAAATAATAAATTGCATCATGATGCTCAAATAAGTGTCCCAATGACATGTCATCTTAAAATAGGCATAGTTCAGTGGCGTGACAACCGAATCACACGATCCAAGTGGGGCTATAATGCCTAGAGCAGGTACCACCTTCGCCCCTGCAGGTATTTGGCCTTGTTTGATCTCTATCACTGGCAATTCACCAATCTCTTCAAAATGTACCAACATTGGGATACTTTTTTGAGCCACTGTATATCAGCAAGTCCTTATTTCTGAATCCAAAGAATTCTATGTAAACAAGTAAAAATAAACTTTAAAAAAATGTAGTTAATTACAAAAAGAGAATGTAGAGAACCTTTATATATTTAAAAAATTCCAGCATGATATTGCACCAGTAACTTCTTTGAATGAGAAACCACATGTTTGTTATCAAAGATGTTCTAATGCTTTTGGATGATTCTGCCATTATCTGAGTAAGCATATTTAGGATATTTATCCTTCTTGATAACTGTCTAAAGAGTATAAGGTTTGAAAAAATATTTCTTGCAGAAATTGTTTTCAATGCTTCCTTGAGGAAAGCAGAAATCATGAAGCATGAATTTGAAGATAGTAGCATAAAGTTGAGAATAATGATCAGGATTCAAAGTTTGTGCAAAGATTATAGCATTAATTTAATACACATTATGAATTTTGTCTTCTCTCTGCAGAAAGATCAACATATGTATGCATGTGAAGGAAATCTCTTTTTTGATGGTTTATGGTGTAAACATAATCACCCATCTTTTCAAAGTAGACATTGGTAATTTTTTTCAGCAAAGCTTGCTGTTTGCCATGAAAAACTCTTGAAATCAAGTCAGATCTATTTATAGCACAATAATCTGATTTAATGTTGAATAATGTTGATACAGTAGACTGAAAGAAGGCAAAAGTACATATCTGATAGAAGATGACAGAATGGCATAATCAACTTGACCCTTTTATAATCAACATCTTGAGTCAAACAATCCTGTAGATCTGAATACATGTCAGCTTTTAACTTTGTCTAATTGTTTGCTGCCCAGGTAAGATTGCATTAATCAATAGAGGTCCAATAATCAGAGATCAATTGTTGAAGGAGCCTTCCATCCATGAAAATATTTGAAGGCTCTATTTCTTGTGGGCAGAAATGAAGTCTATAGGCATATTATAAAAGCTGAATAATTTTTTTGGATTTATGTGAACATTTATTTCTAGAAAAATGTGTGATATTTAGATGCCAGCCTTGCCTCTCATTGGGAAAGAAGAAAACATAATGAAGGAAATGTTAGAAAGGATGTAGATTGCTGATGTGAGACGAGCCACCATCTTGAAGACATAGAATAATATCACAATAAGCTCTGGTGTTTTTACAATCATCACCAGGAATGATGACAGCTATTTCATCAACAGTAGGAATAATATAATGCCTTACATCAGTCCTCTGCTGTAAATGTTTTCTCATGTAAATATCTGTATGTTCCTCAGGAGAGTTCATCTAATTGATATATGCTAGTTTCTGTTTCTTTGTAAAAGAAAAATATAACAGCTTTTTGATAATACTCAGAGTTTAAAAAGAAATGTTATTAATACAACAATTCTTTGGTATTTATTTCTGTTGATGCTGATGTTGAAAATTGAGTCATTCAAGGATCTGGTTCTGAATCTTTTTATATTCATAACTCACTTCATCACCTAATAGATGTTCTTATTTAACTTGGTGGTCTTCAGCTTTCCTATCTTTACATCTATAATTCTCAAAAGGCTTTTGATAGACATATTCAGTACAATCATCAACTAAATCATGCCATCTTGCTGCATTACCATACCATTGTGAGAGATATCAACTCATATGCTTCACTTAATAAAAAACTCTATGAGGTCATAAGAGTCGGTTGCCATTCATTATGAAGAAAACTGTTGAATGTTCAGAAGATCAACTTTCTCTTGCAAGAACTGATATCAAAGCAAGAATTAAGAATATCAGATTGAGCAAGCTTTTCTGAAATGATGTGAGGTACATGAAAATTTGAACACTAAACATTCATATGACCAAGAGAGTGAATTTGAACTAGCTCTTGGTATGGTTTATCAGTAGGTAGAATATGAGGAACAGGCAGTGATGGAAAAGGTAATATATCATCATTCTCAAAATCATTGGAACTGGAGGAGGAGAATGGATTAGAATCAAGGTCAGAATTATCCTGAAGTGATTGTTGCTGCTGTGTTCTCTGATCTCATTGATAATTTCTGCTAAGAGTTGACTATGTTTTCTAAGGGCTTGAGAAAGCAAGACCTAAGAGAGCTGTTGTACTTGCATCATGCCCCTGTCTCTGATGTATTTGTAATGTCTGCTGTTGCTGCTGCAAATATCTCTGCAACTCCATATGTTGCTTCTACAATGCTTGCTGCTGCTGCTCAAAGTATTCCTACTGCATCAATTGCTGCCCTGATATACCTTGCTGGCACTGTTACTCCAGTTTTCATTGATATTGCAAGTCATGTTGAAGCTGTAGATATGGCTGCTGTTCCCGCTCCAACTGTCTTTGTTGAAAATTCTGCTGAAGTAAAGCCTGCTGCTGTTGCTCAAGATGTCTTTGCTGCTTTAAATGATGATGGGATGACTGTTTGTTTTGTAACTGCAGCACATAACCATGCCTTTGTCTCTCTTGTTGCAATTGCACCTCTGCTTCATGGTGAAAATTAATAACATGCTAATGCTGAAAAGAAAATGGCAATTGAATATTAGAGACAGTAGCATGATTGAATTATCTAGAAAAACATGATCAGAGTAAATGTTTTGCATTAGTCATGCAATATTGTCAACCCTTAGTTCATCTCTGTAAAGCTGTGAAGATATCATTCCAGAATTCAACTGATCAACTCTGACCTCTGAAACACAACTTCACTCATTTCTCTGATGATATATCATCCATTATGTAACTCTGTTTCTTTGATCATCAGTATATATCCTTATGTTACTCCTTTCTTCTCTATTTGGTTTAGTTCTTACTCTGCACATTCCCCTGACCCTGTGCAGCACAGCTCCAGTCATAACTTCTCCAACCTCTATCTTACATATCTATATAGCTCTCTGTTACTAATCTGCAGTTCCTCCAACATATATATACTCTGACTCTGTATGTATATACCTTAGGCTGAATATCAACTTAGACCATCCTCTGATCTCTCTCAAGATCTCCTCTGATGTGTCTTTACCAATGAAGGCTGTTACAGTGTGAGAGCATGACACATAAGTCCTGCACTAAGTCTTCACTCCTCCAACATGCAACCTCTAGACCTTCCAGTCATCTCCAGTGTAGCTCTGCTCAAGAGTGGCACAACTCTCTGTAACCCTTTTATCTCTGACTGGTGTTAGAGCAAAGAATAACTGAGTCTTGACAGGAGGTAACTGAGAAGAAAGCTGCTATTGAATGAGAATTAGAGGCATAGGAAGCCAATGAGGAGTTTGAAAAACATGACATTGTTGTGGTAGTGGTGGTAGTAAAGGAGAACACAAATAATACATGCATTGCACATGAATATGTTCAATTTGATGGTGAGGTAAGTCTGGATATTGATCCACAGACACATGCAGATCATTCTACATAAATATTTAATCAAATTTCATTATATTTACACTAAATGTGACTCAAACTTACAATGAAAGTAGCAGGCATGCCTGATATAGCAGCAGCATAGGAACAACTGTGAAATGGAGGAGATCCAAGAAAACATTGATCACACTTAACTTGACAGCCAGAGGCCCAAGCATATTGACAAGAAGTTGGAGATATAGCCCTGATGTTTATTAGATACACTATAAAAAATGACATGTGTTATGCTCACATTTTGATATACTACTATGAATCTTGAACCCTAGATGTACTCTATAGCTACTATGTAATCTATCCAAGTGCTATGTGTGTTCTATCTAAGTACAGTAGTGCTATTGTAATGGTCTACCTTGGAATTTTGGCCCAGATATAACTAAATAGACTATGCTTCAAAGGATTCATTCAATGAGATGTTTGATAAACTGGGCACTGTCAACCAACCACAATCTTCTCTTGTTGGATATACTCATAAGATCACCCATATCATTCTAGAAGTGAATCAAGACTTCTATCTGGAGGATGCTGATCTTTTTCTGGATGAGATCTGCACATGGCTTGCCATGAAACACAACATTAATATTCCAACATTGGCACACTCTCAGACTCTAACTGATGTGAGCCTCACTCAAAAAATGCTTCAAACAGATTTTGTTGGTGAAAGATCCAAGTTTGTTGTCATTGATAAAACTAGCAAGAATGACCAGACCTATGCATAGCATTTTGAAAGGGCTGCATGAGGACAGCATGCTCAAATCCACAATGTTTTTGTTCATGGAACATGTTACTCATTGTGTGCTGCACTGACAATCTACAGGTACCTTACTGCTTGAGTGGTTGATTCTCCCACCATACTCTTCAGACCTTACCCCAATTAAAGAATCATTCAGTGCTGGTACATGGCTTGATTGGTATATGAATACCTTACTCATCTGAGTGTTTGAAGTCAAGACATATATCCAGCATCATGGACACAAGTTTCAAGAGATGCAAAGATCCCTTTATCTCATCCTCTGAGGTAGTGGACAGTCCTACCAGTCATGAGACTGATAGGAAGAGAAAAGGTTATGGACCTTGGTGAAAGAACTCATCAAGAGTAAATGGAGTATTATAAGATAGAGGGTTTTTAGAGACAGAGAAGGAGGAAACTTGACTTGACTGTCTGAGTTACTGGAAGAGCTAGAGAGCAACTATGAGAGAGCTCTCTCTAAATACTTTACAGGACTGTTTGTCTCTATATAGATCTCTATCATATATAGATAGATGTGAGTCATAAAACATGCCTAGACAACTGAACTTATCAGTAGAATATAGATACTAGCCAATGGCATAAATATATCATTACTATAGTAAATGATGAAACAATATGAGAGTGGAAGAAAAAACAGACCAATGATTGTGTGATCATGATCTAGAATCTTGGTTATCTAATAAAAGAGTAGAAAGTGAATACCAAGTTTCAACAGAGTTATGATTGCATAAAGACCCAGTTCAGTCACTACTTGAAGTAACAGCATGTGTTACAGCAGAGAAGGCACAGGGGTGGTTTAGAGATATGTCATACTTGTCAAAGTATAACTCTGGTACAACTCTGGTACAACTCTGAGAGTACTCTGCCCTCCTTTTGTGCATTCTTCACTCTATTTGCTCCGGAGTTGCATTTATCCATTTCAGGATAAATGCCTTGCTTTATTGTGCTATTTTTTATACATTGTACAACCTCCAAAAATCATATGACTTATTCTTTTTCTTAAGACCATTCCTTTCTCATCTCAAGCTATTCCAAATACACTTCACTTACTCTTGCTTAACTCTGGACTGGAGTTCTCTGGAGTTAGATGCACACATATCATTTTACTATTTAACTCCCATGTTCCCTTCAAACTCACCTCAGTTGTGATTGCTCTCTTGGGCATCTGGCTGAGGTGAAATCCCTTCATTTGCTTACCTATAGTTATACTGATAGTTAGTAGTACTAGATATCCTTGCCCACACTATAGGTGAATACATAGTTGTGATTGCTCTCTTGGGCATCTGGCTGAGTACTGGATATCCTTGCCCACACTATAGTATTTGACAGGTTATGAGCCCTGCTAGCACGCACTAGCAAACTCGCCATCAACACACAACTCTGTTCTCATTCACAGAATACCATCACTGCCCCAACACATCCAGGCCCATCTTCGATGTCCAAGTCAAACTCCAGAAATGTCACTACCTGTCCCCTACTCACAGGTCCCCCAAACTTCCAAATATGGAAGCTCCACATCATCTCAAAGCTCTGACACAAAAAAGTCCTTGGAGTGACGAGTGACCCTTGGAACCAACATATGTCCCATAGTGTCTCCTCCTCCAGCCCTCAGTGCCAGCTCCACCACTCTGGGCATCTCCAGAACCACCTCCTCCACCAAAGATGTCCGAAAATGGACGGAATGTGATGAAAAGATGCAAGGTATCATCCAGGATCACATCTGTGACATGCTCCTAATCAAGACCACTCATCACACCATGGCCAAAGCACTCTTTGATCACCTCGTTACACTCCATGAAACCTCAAATCTTGCCTCTGCCTTCTACTCGTTCTGACAACTCCTTTCCTCTGAATGGGACAGAAAGTCTGATGTCTCTGACCACATTGCATCCCTCCAGACACTTGAGTCCTGCCTCAACGTGATAAAAGTGAGCATAGACAACAAAATGCTCACCTTCATTTTGCTGAACTCACTCCCACACACTCCAGAGTGAGATGCTTTCACCTCCTCTGTCGCCAACTCCATGGAGGAAAACAAACTAACTTTCGAAGCCATTGAGACCCAGATTCTCTCTGAGGAGGCTCGACTCCAACTCCAACTCTGCTCTGCCAACTCTGCTCACATTGCCAAAACAGAGTGGAAGAGGAAGTTGAAAGGAAAGTGGTGTGAGTTCCACAAAATGGATAGCCACAATATGATGGAGTGTAGACAATGGGAATGCTGGCTGGAGGAGCTAAAAGAGAAATATAAAGAAAAGGCAAACAAAGCAGGGGAGACACCAGAGCCTGGAGATCCAGAACAGACAAATTTAGGTAGCGAACATGTAGACTGTGCCTTATACAAATGAATTCAAGCCTACACTGCATCCAAGAAGAAAATGACAACAACTCCAATCATCATAGATTCTGGAGCCATGTCGCACATGGTCCCATTTCAAAAGTGGTTCCATACCTATTCTGCACTCACTTCTCCACAAAAAATCAAGTTTGGTGATGATTCCACAATAAATGCCATCAGAATCAGAATGGTAATTCTCTGGAGCCATGTAAAAGGCCAACACTACGAAACAGCACTTAGCGACATCTTACACATTCCAGAGTTCACACTTTCCCTCATCTCTCTCTCTCTCCAAGTTGGCAAAAGTCAGGATAATTACAGTATTTCCAGTGAACTTCACCTCCTGCTCCATTCAAAAGAAATCTGACACAATCCTCATTGGATTCTATGCCAATGGCTTATACCATGTGGACGCAACTCCGAAGTCTACTCCAGAACTAAGTCTAGCCACCATCCACATAAACCTCCTCCACCATCACCTAAGTCACATTGTGATTCCCTGCATACAAAGCATGATCCAACAGGGGCAACTCTGAGGTATAGACAAAACCTCCAGAACACTGGAGTTTTGTGAATCATGTACCGTTAAAAAGATGAAGAAGTTACCTTTCAAATCTTGGACCGAGCTGCATGCCACAAAACCTCTAGAAATCATCCACTCTGATGTTGAAGGACCAATCTCCCTACCTTCGTGGGAAGGCCATTGATATTGGCTCCTCATCATTGTTGACTTCTCCCAGTTCCCTTGGATATACTTCCTAAAATGAAAGAGCAACATCTGAAACACCTACAAACAATGGAAGTCCAATGTGAAGGTCTTCTTCCACACAGAGATAGGCTCAGAGCATTCCTCCAAACCACATGTCCATTTTTTCAGGAGCGATGGGGGCAACGAATACACAAACATGAAATTTAAGGATGCACTCCAAAACGACGGAACACTCCTCGAAACCTCCACTCCATACACTCTGGAACAAAATGGCCTAGCTGAGCGAATGAACCAAATGCTCTCCCTCCTTGCAAACTCCATGCTGGAAGACTCCAAACTCCCAAAATCCTTCTGGACCAATGCTATGTCCACCGCTGCATACATCACACCTCGGAGCCCAACCTCTGCACTCAGAGGCAACACTCCTTTTCACAAACTATTCAACTGGAGCACTGACCCCTCCATGTTCTGACCCTTCAAATGTCTCACCTATGCCCTCATTCCAAAAGAGCAAAGGGAAGGAAAGTTCAGGCTGCACAGATGAAAATGTGTCCTTCTCAGATACACCCACAGACAACAGGCCTACAAACTGTTGAACCTGGAATGAAGAACCATCATCTCCAGCCAACATGTTACATTCAATGAGTCTGGAACCATCTCAGACTCGGAGGCTAAACCCTGAAAATGTGCGTCCGACGGTCAGTGGGAGAACCTCACCTCTGCAACTTCTACCCATCACTCTGAAACGGACTCTGAACTGGATGAGGACTCCGATGATACATCACCTCCAAAAGCAGTGGGAGTACCTCCCCTACCAGAGATAATGGTCGCCGACCTAACAGAGCAACTCAGCCAGCTCCACATAAAACCTACAACATCTAGCTCCTCACAGCATTCAACTCCAACATCTCTGCCTGCAAAAATCATTGCTGGAGTTCACAGAAGTAACCACATATGCCAACCAGCAAACAAAAACCACAACTACCTATGAATGCTGGAAGAAGAAACACTGTGAAAACAAGCAATGGAATGAACAGAAAATGATGCTGAAGAAGCTGAAGTAGAGGATACCTTATCGGAACCTGAAATGGAGTCCGACTCCTTCTCCAATGCTCCAGAGATCCCAGGAACCTTCTACGACATGGAAGAGGAACTTTATGACTGAATCTTCACTGGAGCAGCTCAAGCACCAACCAGAGAAGATCTCCCAAACTCCATCCAAGAAGCATATACATGTCCAGACGCTGACTCATGGAAATCCACCATGGAGGAAGAACTCCTAAGTTTAAACACAAACCACATGTACGAAACAGTGCCAATTCTGATCAGAGTAAAACCCATCACCTCCAAACCAGTGTTCCACATAAAATATGATGAAAACAGAAGAGTTGACCACTACAAAGTTCAAATCGTCATGTGCAGCTTTACCCAAAAGGAAGGAGTTGACTACCAGGAAGTATTCACTCTGGTAGCAAACCTGGACTCCATGTGAACCATTGTTTCCCTTGTAGCTAAACATGACTTGGAATTGGACCAAATGGACATATCTACTGTGTATCTAAATGGAGAACTGGACAAGAAGCTTTATCTCCTACCTCCAAAAGGAGTCCCAATCCAATCAGGGTACTGCTGGAAACTCCAGAGGTCACTGTATGGACTAAAACAGGCTGGATGGACGTGAAACAAGACATTGGATAAAAAGCTCAGAGATATCAGATTTACCTGCCTGGATGCTGAAATGTGCCTATACATCCTCCAAAAGGATGGACAGGTATGTTTTCTGGTCATATATGTTGATGACCTCCTTCTAGCAGCCAGTACTCAGGCTTTCATGAACTCCATCAAACAAATGCTCTCCTCCACATTCAAAATGCATGACCTCAGAGAAGCAAAGTTCATCCTAGGACTAGAGATTAGTGAAACCAAAAACTCCGAACTATTGCACTATCTCAATCCCAGTACATTCAAACAGTCCTACAACACTCTGGCATGGTAAACTCCAAGCCTGTCTCAACTCTGATGGCTTACAATCTATCCCTCTCCATTAACAACTCAGAGGATAACTCCATAGTCACGGAGATGACCATCAGAGGAAAAACAGTTTCATATCTAACTGTCATAGGATCCCTGATGTATCTCATGCTCAGAACTCATCCAGACCTAGCATACACAGTGGGGACACTCAGTCACTTCAGTGTGGTGCCAAAGAAATGTCACTAGGAGGTGGCAAAACGTGTACTCCAATACATCCAGGGAACACTGGACATGAAACTCCATTACAATGGAAATGAAGTCTCTATGGACTTAGATTTCTACAGATACTCTGATGCAGGATGGTCACAAGACCCAGACAATTCTCGCTCCATTTCCAGATACCTCTTCATTAGCAACCAGGGGGCTATTTCCTGGTCTAGCAAACAACAAAGCATGGTTGCATTGTCCACTATGGAATCGGAGTACATCAGACTTAGCAATGCCAGACAACACCTTGCCTGGCTTCATACCTTTGTTGAGGAGATCAGACATCTGCAACTCCGACCTACAACTCTCCACTGCAATAACCAAGCCACCATCATTCTTTCCAGAGATCCACAGTTCTGCACCTGGACCAAACATATCCAATGGAAGTATCACTTCATCTGAGATGACCTAGTCAGAAAAGGAGAAGTGGTGGTTCGATATGTCCCTACTGGAGATATGGTTGCAGACATCCTCACAAAACCACTCACTCAGGAGAAACGCTGGAAATTCATTCAAGCCATGGGACTCCATATGCACACGAGTGGGAGTATCAAAGTATAACTCCAGTACAACTCCAGTACAACTCCGAGAGTACTCTACCCTCCTTTTGTGCATTCTCCACTCTATTCACTCCAGAGTTGCATTTATTCATTTCAGGATAAATGCCTTGCTTTATTGTGCCATTTTTTATACATTGTATGACCTCCAAAAGTCATACAACTTATTCTTTTTCTTAAGACCATTCCTTTCTCATCTCAAGCTATTCCAAATATGCTTCACTTACTCTTGCTTAACTCCAGACTGGAGTTCTCCAGAGTTAGACACACACATATCATTTTACTATTTAACTCCCATGTTCCCTTCAAACTCACCTCAGTTGTGATTGCTCTCTTGGGCATCTGGCTGAGTACTAGGTATCCTTGCCCACACTATAGTATTTGACAATACTAGAGTGATCACATACTGTACAAGTGGATGTATGCTGTGAAAATGAGAAGGGTGCAGATGGAGGGATATGGAACAGTGATAGCAATGATACAGTTGACACTTACACCTGGTGTGACTTGATTGCCTGGCAAAATTTGTAGTGCACATTGAGGAATGCCTCCTATCCTAACTTTGTAAACCCACTATTGTCCTGCCACTCACAGAGTCGACGACAGGTGCCTCGGGTTGGTTGGTCTTTTGCCCAACAGGCACCGGAGATCGTGGGGGGTCTGAAAGCGGGATTATCGAGCGGTCCGCAAGATTTTCCCCGCATAGATCATCATCCAGCGTGGATATAGGCTTGGAGGTTCTGGCAGGAACTTTGATGGTTATTTTCGTGCTGTTGATAGTTTCGGCCACCTCGACGGCTTCCTTAGCCTTCTTAGACTTCGTCGTGGTGCGTTTTTTCTTGGCCGTATGTGGTCTTTGTAGCAGAAAATTAGCGGTGGCCAGGTAGTATCTTTCCGTCCAGCTACTGACGCGCCTCAGATTTCTTGCGTAATCTCATTAGATCGCTGTAAGTAAGGTCACTGCTTCGCGCGCCTCGCCTTCGTCACAGGTTTTTTTTGGCTTCTGACAGCCAGCCTTTCCTTGAAAGAGCTACGCGCTGGCCTCCGACCTCGTGCCTATTTTCTTGGCCAAGTTGCTCGTCATGGAAGGTGGTCTCTTTAATTTCACTCCCAACTTGAGGTGAGACTGCTGGATTCAGGGATCGTACAGTGACGTTGCAAACGCCACCCCGCAGAGCAGAGATAGCGCGGTACGCGAGCGGCGGCCGAGTTCCCCATGCACTGGCACGTCCTCTCAGCCAGGAGACATTGCGCGAACGGGTGCGCGCATGTCTAGCCTTCGCCACGATGAGAACGGCCATGAAGTCGATCGGCGAGCTTTTCGGGGCAAAAGACATCAACAGTGCACCACCACCCATCGCCACGGGCATGACCGCATCCGTCGACAAGATCTACGGGACGGTGTTGAAACACGGACCCGCGTCGCGCGAGGACTTGGGTGAGATGCGAATCTGTCGCGTCTCCATCTGTGAACGCCTCGCTGACACGAACCTGACCCTTCCTTCCTTCCTTTCCTTCTTTCTGCACGGGACAGCTCCCGGACGCGTCCGCTATCTGCTCCGAGTCTTACCTTGACGTGCGCGGCTGACCGGCCGAAAGACGAGCGAGTTCGATTTTTGCGACGTCCAAAGCATCGACGACAAGTCGGCACGAAACGTGGCCTCTTCTTCCAACTCGGCCCGAGCAGACTCTGCGCGGCGTCCCCAAGCTCGAGACGTTCATCCTTGACGACCCCATCCACGTCGCTCGTTGGCAACTCGAAGCGTCCGCCGTCGAAGGCACCATCAAGGCCAACCCTGAAGCCGACGACGATTGTTTCCGGCATGACGACCTCGAGCAAAAGTCGGGGAAAGACCGGGCGACGTACCACCTCTGATTCCTCTTTTGTGATGTCCTCGTTGTGTTTCTGCTCAACCCGGCGCACGACGCCGCCAAGGACAAGCAACAGCAGGACAGGGCGATGATGAGGCTCGTCGCAATGGACACGAACTTGATGTATCGATCCGCGTTTCGGAGACGCGCTCCGTCCCGTTTACTGGGCTGCAAAAGTCCTCGTACGATTCACACACGCACGTGGATCGCCGGGCGTTGGTCGGGGACTGGGTGAGTCGACCGGGCGTCTGTTTCACCCCAAGAATCATCTCACAAGGCTGCAAAGACGGCGTCTGCAAGGAAGTCATGGAAAACCTTTTTCGACAAGGCCTGGGCGCATCAAACCCCGCAAGTCCCTCTCGGGGATGGGGATGACGTTGCGGTGCGTCGACCGCACACCCTCGTCATCATCGTGTAACGGGAAACGCGCCTCTTTGCGTACGTCATGCGCCAAATCTGCTCGCGAGCCTCCTCTCAGACCGAGAGATCATATTTTACTTTCTCCATCGCCGAGTGAGCGAGAAGCCCGACCAGTTCCAATCCGCCTCCGAGGTGCACTTGCTCAAAAGCGTGCCCAAGGCGACCCGACGACGACATGGGTGGATCATGATTCGTCCTGACCATCCCGGGGCGGTGGGATCTCTCGAGGTCCGCGTTTTATGTGTGTGAGTACGCAGAGTGTCCCGAAACGAACGCGTTATTGAAGCTCAAGGCGGCCAGGGTGCGAGAGAGGAGGGACTTTGCCATCGAGGATCGGCCGTTCCGGTGGAGAGGCGCCAGCAAGGCATGTGCTCGGTGAGTTCCGTCAACGTCCCAACGTTTCGTCGCTTGTTCGTGACCGTCGCACATGCAGGTGCAAGTCGGCCTCGTACTATGGGACGGCATGCCAAAAAGCAGACTGGAAGAGACGCAAGTCCGACTGTGATGCGGAGGCGGCAAAGAACAAGAACGAGGAGGTCTAAGTCGGGTGCCAGTATTTCAAAGGAGAATCTATCACTCACGTACCAAATTGACCTTGCGACGAACGGACTTGTTACGATTTTTGTCGTGCTACTTGCATTTACCCCACGTCACAACAATTCACTGATGGGTCCAAAATTAGCGGCGTTTATCAGCAAGGCAACTATTTTAGATCCATCATGATACAGAGGACAGGAACATAAACACTATACGGTCACCGAGACACGTCCGGGATGCCATAAACTGTTCGACGCCAAGGCAGCGTCAACGAACCACCGATCAAGAAGAAAGAACATAGAGTACAAGATGGTGCACACGAACTTTCATACCCTCGTCGCCTCCCGATCCTCTATCCAGTGCGTTGGCATCGGTATGCTCGGGCCGTCGTAGTCCGAAAACGGATCTTCCTCCTTGTCCTTCAAACCCTTGTCCCCGCTGTATGACGCATACTGCGACGGCTTGTACTCGGGGGGCTTGCTATCGTCGGGGGGAGCATCAGCCGGAGGTATGTACACCGGCACGTAAGCCGTCCCGTCGAACGGCGGGTTGTAGTGCGCCGGGTAATCACCCATGCGGGCTTGGTTGGATGGCACCCGAGCCGCGTTGACGGGATCGAGTGTTTGCCTGTAGTACGCGAACGCGATCGCCGTGAACAACAATCCCAACACTGGCCCCGACGACGATCAGACTCGAATACATGTAGACGGAGAGCGCCACTCACTGATGACGAGCACGAGGCCGATGATCTCGGCCCACGAATCCCGGCTCCATTCGTAATCGCAATCTAACGAGCGTCACGTTTTCCGCGAGACGAGATAGATAGAGAGGGCGCTCACATGCAGACGCTTGTGATGGGTCCAGATTCGCCGACGGATTCGAGCCCCAGATACCGAAAACCGAATCGATAGACCCAGTTTGTGCGACGGTCGTGCACTCGGTGATCAGATCGGACTGTCACGCCGTTGAGCGACGACGATGCATCGAGCGCGCATGTACACACCTTGAACATAAAGTGGGTGATGACCCTCATGAGAGACACGGAGGCCACGATCAATGTGCTCAGTGAGCAGAGGAACGCATATATCTTGATCATGGCAAGCCGTTGCTAGACGTCCCCCTCGAATCACGACGTCCAGGACGAGCCGACTCTGGGACTCACCGTGACTGCAGCGGCGATGCCAAATAACTGGAAAGCGAACGCGACGGCGTAAAAGACGCCTTGCACGATTGCGAGCGGAGCGAGCTTGGGCAAATGCTCTGATGACAGGGGGACACGTCATCCATCAGCGAACATGCGAGGGCCTTGGACGGGCGAGCTTACCGCTGTTGACAAGACTGAGCTGTTTGAACGACGACACCTATACGACGATGTTTCAATCCAGCGAATTCGAGTCAGAGTGTCGATCTCGATGACGTACCGTCCTGGAAAATCACGTTTAATTTTCATTGGCGGATGAATGACAGACGCTCACCATGCTAGAGCCCAGATGGCGGTGATGGTAGACACTGCGACAAAACGTGAGAATACCATCCTGGACGCAGACAAACGACGGACTTGCGACGACGATAGGTCTCCAACTTCGTTTGTAGAACCTCGCCACATAGTTGTAGGCGGGCGGCGCCTCTGCGACATTGTCAGACTGGAAGGAATCCGCCTCTAAAACGACTCGCCGGTGGGTGGTGCTCTTCTCGTTCCCATCGTTTCGAAATTCTGAGAGCTCACGGGTGAATCAGGCTTAAAAACGAAACGCGCAGCGGAGGCAGGGCTTGGCGGCGCACAGCAATTTCGACGTCATGATTCCCACGCCATCCGATGGCTGTACCATGCTAGGTATACTATCAGTGGTAGGGAAATGACGTGCCTTTTCAGTATTCTGAACGTAGCTCACTCAATTCTTCACATTTCCATGTCTTTTACGCCCCACGAGATGTGAATTTTGATTCTCTACAACCTACACTAAAAATCTGATTTTTTGAGTAGCTTGGTGGACTCTCGGCGAGATCCCGAGGTGCCAGGTGGGGCTGGGTAGGGAAATGACGCGTCTCGGTCACGCTTGGTCACGCTGGGTATGACGCGACAAACGCACATTTATTCCCGCCGCGTTTTTGAGCCAGTTTACGCCGCGTTTTTTTGTAGTTTACACCGCGTTCTTTGTAGTTCGCACCGCGTTTTCAATTGTCTACCGCGTTTGAGCCCAGCCAAGTCGTAATGACAACGGATGCTGCGAGACACCACAAGGGACACTACATCCAATTCGGATGAGCCAGGGTAAAAGGTACATAGTGTAAGCATGACGGCACTAACATTCCAACGATCGCTATCAGCTATCAACATTCCATCTCGTCCCTTTTCGCTCTTCTGCTACAACATCCGCACAACGACGTCATAGCTATCTCTACATATATATAGCGCTCCCTTGTCTGCCTGTATTCGGTATCTTCTCCCCCCCTCCTTTTCTCTATGCTCAATACTATGCTCGATCCTGTTCTGTGCTGTTCGAACCGCTCAGTGTTTCCCGCCCTAACGGATGGGTTTCCACTTTTTTTTGAACACACTAGAGCGTAACCACAACGGCCATCACACACAGCCGTTCCAGGGCTGCGCCTGCCATGCCCGAAATCGTACCCGCCGACCTCGCCGACCTCGCCGACCCTACAGCCCCAACCATCGCCCTGCCTATCGCACGTGCCGACCTCGCCGCCCCTACCACCGCCCTGTCTACTTCAGATCACACCGTAGAATCCACATCGGAACCTTCTGAGACCCTCGCCCTCCCAAGCGCTATATCCCAAACAGCGCCTGAAAGCGACGACGACTTCGACGACCTCCCAGAACTCAAAACACCACCCAGCAGCCGGTCTTCCTCCGACACCTCCAGCAGCTCGACTCCAGATACCCCTGGCTACTCAGTTTCTGACTCTGACGACTACAACTCTGATGACTCCGACACCCCCGCCATCAAGCAGACAATCAGTATGAGCTCTTCGGCCGAATACCATCAAAGTGCACCGACAAAGCCCCCTACCCTCTCCCCCGGGGATATCTTGCTGGAGCAACTGCGTCGTTGGGAAATGGGTTGCCTCCAATATTTCTTTCACAAGGGCATCGACGCTGATGCACAGGTTAAACGAGTAGTGTGGGGGCTTTCAGATCCTTGAATTCAACAGTGGTACTCGATTGAAAACGCCTGTCTCAACACTCTATCATTCGCTGATTTCATGAGCGAACTCTGTACCTACTGGCTCCCCTCCGACTGGGCCTCCGATATTCGCCTAAAAATGCTCAGCTCTCGTCAAGGTTCTCGCGCCTTCCACAAATGGGTGGTCAAAGTTCAAAACCAGAACGCGATCCTCGTGGAAGACGAATCGCACATGTCAGACACAGGGCTTCATTACCATTTTGAAGCCAATATGAACCGTGACCTCTCCATTGAGTATCGCACCTCCGAGGTGAAGGACGAGGACATCTTGCACAAGTGGATCGAAAAGGTAAAACGACTGGACGAGAAGCGCCTCCGTGAAGCGCGTTCGTTACGGGACCAAATTGAGGTATCCCTCCGGATGACCTCAAAATCTTGACCTACAGAAGTCAAGACGAACGATACCCGACGTCCCTCAGTCGATTCCACCAATCGGTCCAAAGGAAACTTGACAACGACACCTCAGCTCCCTTCTCTAACTGATGAGGAACGAAAGGTCCTCCGTGAAAACAACGGTTGTTTCAAATGTCGCCAGCCTTTCCAGTCCCATACATCTTCAAATTGTCCTACTGGCTTTCCGAATGCAGCTACCTACAAGCCCGTGACTGCGGAGTCGGTTCGGTGCTTGAAGATGATGGGTAAGACTCCCCCGACGATATCCAAGTCGGCTACAATCGCTGCTGTTGAGGACGATGAACTTGTGGTGGTTGTGGTCCAATCGGCGGCGTTAGGTGACGGAACAGATTCTGGTGAAGAGTGCGTACCTCTCGTTCCATGCCCGCTGTTGCATTGGAAGTGCCTTGTCGACGGGCCCTTGTCCACACTACCCGTTGAGGTGGACGCGCTTATTGACAATGGTTCTTCCGTAGTTCTGATTGATGAGTCCCTGGTGACTTCACTGGGCCTCCGTGTCCATGAATTACCCCGTCCCATGCCTGTATGGATGGCAGTCACTCCTTCTGATTTTTCTCATTCTTCTGCCTCGTCTCATAGAACTGTACTCTCGCACTTCGTTAATTTGTCCATTTCATCCCTAGATTCTTGTTTTCGCAGTCTCTCTGTTCGCATGCTTGTCACTTCAGGTCTTTGCAAGCCCCTCCTTCTCGGTTTTCCGTTTCTTGCAAGAAACAAGATTGTCATAGATCACGATACTCGATCTTGTGTTGTAAAGGACTGCAAATACGATCTCATGAATCCTGTGGGCTCCCCTATGCCCAGCACTGTCTCAAAGCCAGAGCGGCACTGTATCCGACCTATCCAAGGGAGCAGAGTTAAGTCACTGCCTAATCCTGTGTTGCCTGTCAATGTTGCTGCTGCCATCCAGGTTCAGATCGAAGAGCTCGCATCGATAGAGGCTCTCTCGAATCTTGACAAGAAGATTAAAAATGAGTATTCTGACCGCTTCCCAGCTGACATCCCCCATTTTGACTCCCTGCCGGATGATGTTCTCTTTCGAGTCCATCTGAAGGACTCAAACAAGAAGATTCAACTTCGCTCTTATGACTGCCCAAAACGGTACTATGATGCGTGGCACACGCTATTACAACAACACATCACCGCTGGATGCTTGAGAGCATCTGCTAGTGAACACTCCTTCCCCACCTTCATCATCCCCAAGGCAGACCCTACCATACTGCCACGGTGGGTTAATGACTTTCTGGTTCTCAATGCTAACACTGTTCCCGATAATCACCCCTTGCCACACATTGAAGACATCCTGCGCGATTGCGCTAAAGGTAAAATTTTTGGTAAGATTGACATGACAGATTCCTTCTTTCAGACAAAGGTTCACCCTGACAATACTCACTGGCTCGCCATTCACACCCCTTGGGGTCTCTATGAATGGACAGTCATGCCTATGGGCGTGCGCAACGCCCCTGCAGTTCACCAACGACGGATGTACTCCGCTTTGCGGCACCTTATTGGAAAGATTTGCCACGTTTATCTAGACAATATTATCATTTGGTCCGAAACTGTGGAGGAACATACTCAGAATGTACGCACAGTGTTGGATGCTCTTTGTGCCACGACACTTTTCTGTTCACTGAAGAAGACTTCCCTTTTCTGTGCTGAGGTTGACTTCCTCGGTCACCACATCTCGCCTCGTGGTATTGAGGTTGACCTGAAGAAGGTCACCAAAATACTCGATTGGCCGCACCCTCAATCTGCAAGTGAGGCCTGTCAATTTCTCAGGCTTGTGCGTTACCTAGGCAATCATCTACCCGACCTTGCCAGTTACACTGGCGTGCTCAACCACCTGATGACGAAGAACGCAGAACTGTGCTTCCCCACTTGGTCTGATGAACATGAGGCGGCCTTCGAGGCAATCAAATGACTTGTCACGAGTCCCGTGTGCCTGGCAACTATTGACCATGATAAACCAGGTGATAATCTGATCTTTCTCACTACAGATG
>JBBPTO010000929.1:0-20643 GCA_038094155.1 Pulveroboletus cf. aberrans | reverse complement strand
CTCCATGTTCCCCCTCTTCCCACTGAGAAATTTGCAGGTTCTTGTCATGCTTCCAGTGTTGAAACTTGGTATTCGCTTTCTGTTCTTTTATTACATAACCAAGGTTCTAGATCATGATTGTATAATCATGTTTCATCATTCTCTATAGAAACGAGATACTTATGCCATTGGCTGGTATCTATATCCTACCAATATCTTCGGTCATTCAGTCATATCCTATGACTCATTCCTATCCATATACGATAGAGATCTATACAGGTACAAACAGTCCTGTAAAGTATTTAGGGAGAGCTCCCTCATGGTCGCTCTCCAGTTAGAATTTCATCCAACTCAGACAGTCAAGTCGAATCCCCCTCCTTCTGTCTCACCTCTAGACCCTCTACCTTGTGATACTCCATTTACCCTTGGTGAGTTCTTCCACCAAGGTCCATAACCTTTCCTCTCCCTATCAGTCCATAGACTGGTGGGACCATCCGCTACCTCGGAGGACGAGATAAAGGGATATTTGCATCTCTTTATCCAGTCCTAGTATTTCCAAGTCTTTACAAGGCCTGGAATGAAGAAGTTTGAAGCAACTTGGTGAGTGCAACACACCATTTCAACGAGTTAATACTTGACACCCACTCTGCTCAAGTCTGACCAATACGACCATGCATTGCCATCACACCATCATGCCACTGATGCACAGCCCAAACAAGGTATATACCACACACATATGCACTGTCACATGCAAATCTAATACTGTTTTTTTAAATATTAATCACTCAGCCTACTAGCTCTGGTTCTATACAATATGGGTATGCGTGGATGCAACATGCCATATGAGCCGAAAAAATCGCCACGTGTGGAGCTGACTTCATATCTCATGAGCCCACTTGAAGAAGATGTCGGTGGAGACATTGTACATTGGTGGGGGGTGAATATCCTTTGTGTTTAATCTCATATTACACTTAATGATTAGCAGCATTTAATTCAGTATCTGACAATATCCTGGATGGCTTGTGATTATCTTCCCATCCAAGGTTCGGCCACTCCATCTGAACGAGCGTTCTCATCTGGTGGACTCACGAGAACCCCTCATCGCAACCTGCCTGCACCTCACATCTTTCAAGCACTGCAAATGTTGAAGAGTGGATATCGTAATGGGCACATGGATGCAGTGCCAGTGCCAGTGGTTGAGGTGGAGTGCGACTCCGAGTCGGATGTGAATGACAACGGCAGTACAATGTCTGAATAGATGTAGCGCTGTGACAGTAGACAATGTAAATGTTAATGCTTGAACGCGTTCGAACGTGAACTGAATGTATGGTCAGGTTCGATACACGTCCGGTTCAAAGTTCGCAGTTTGGGCTGAACTGAATGCAACGTTCGGTTCAGCGTTCAGAGAAATCGCTCGTGAACTGGACGGAACCGAATGTGTCCATCACTAGTCTGAATGGACATTCATCATTCAGCGGTTTGTACCCCTCGGTCACGGACGGAACGCCCAAATCTGGACACATGTGGACGGCGACCCGAGTCTTCGCGCATCCGATCGAGTCCGAACACGTACCGAGTCTTTGCCATCTCGACACGTGACAAGCAGGGGCGCTGGTGAGGACCATCATCGGATGGGTCCACGCGCCGAAACGCAGGCATGTGTCTTGATCTGCTCCAGCCTATCGTCCATTTCAAGTTCATGCTCTGCCAATGACCGCGAGCCGACGATGGTTGCAAGGCATGCTGTGCCGCGGAAGGCATCGAGAGTCTCAACAGCATATGACCAGCACTAACAGCAGGAGAAGTTTGGATGTAACGTGTTCCAGTTCCGGGTCGCATTTTGCCTTTTTTTTTTGTTTCTTTCGGACGACGATGACATCAGATGGTCATTGTTCCGAGTACACAATTTTCTCCAGTGCCATCTCAAGAACGTCGGTCCTGCATGACGCTTTTGACGCTTGCACGCGTGGAAAAGGGCTGCACGTTTCGTTTACCAGACGGATGTTATCGTACGTGGCTATAAATACAAGACGTCTTTGCTATCGATCGCCCCCTGTTTTTCATGCATGTCCAAAGACGAGTCGTATGTGTGTGAAACGCAAACATGTGACCAAGAACCAAGAGGCGAATAAGATCAGAATTAAAAGTAGGAGCAGACGAACGTGTCACGGTCGGGAACACAAGTGTCAAGGAGTGCAAGATAAGGTATAATTAGTCGAAATACAAGCAAGAATTGAAATGAGACCAAGCAGATCCCGAAAGTGCTAGACCGAGATGAGAGTGAGGATTGTCAGATGCGACCCGAATATTTCGCGATGAGCCTGTCTTTGGAGCGGTTGATGTGTTCCAACCTAGAAATGGGGACCACGAGTCAGCTCTCACAATCCATCGGGATAGAACCTTGGGGTAAATAGACCGCGGAATGTGGCAGAAGAGAGCCACCTACTCAGAACATTCTGCCTTCTTGTCCTCGAGTTCTGCCGACAACTTCGCAATGTGTTGATCCTTTGCCTTCTCCCTCACATCGTATGCGCTCAGCTGGTGCTCGAGGGTTTGGATGTATCGGGTTGTGTCGAGTTGACGGAGCTCGTCTAAGGATGCAGAAAAGATGTTTGCCGCACCCTCTAATTTGGTCAGGTTGTTGGTAATGCGTTTACCGACTGTGGGTGTGTCGGATGGGCCGTCCTCGCCAAAGGAAGAGCTAGGGCTGCGGGACGTGGCTCATCAGTAACATAGCAATCATCTAATTTTGTCTTATTCGTCTTATTCACGTCTTATTCGCGTCTAATTTGGGCTTATTAGCTTATGGCAGCTTGTGGTAAGCCAATAAGCCCGAATTAGACGCAAATAAGACAAATTAGATGTTTGCTATTTTACTTATGCTCGGAGGGCCTCTGCGGCCATGTTGTTCCTGAAAGACCAGGTCACATTGATGAAGGGATTATCCTGCCAGAAGAGGGTCAATGTCATCTGTGGTTTGAGGGGGGGTGACATGCCTCAGTGTCTTCCTGTTCAGCCGTGGCATGTCCTTTGCCCTTGAACAGACACAAGGGGGTAGTAGGCTCAGGTTGCTGCCACTGCTACTAGTGGTCACTGACATGTCAGAGGGATTCACACAGGATGCCCCTGTCTATGGGGGTGTCAGAAAGGTGGATGCAGCCCACTGCTGGGTCTTCTTGGAAGTTGAAGGTGGTGTGAGATCAGGCTGAGACTCCTGGGTGGGTGGCATGAGAAAACTGTACTGCTTATGGCATTCATGTTCTTCCTCTGCAGGTTCTGTGATGGAGGGAGAGTGGCCCTGGCTGGGCTTGATGCCTCATGTGAAGAAGAGGGCGTCATCAGTTTGTTCATGGCAGTGCAGCTTCTCATCTTCCTTTTTCTGGGACAAGCCTTGGTAGATGGCTTCAAGGCAGGCCTATTTACCAGGTGTGTCTTGCGACTGGCCAACGTCTGCACACTTTCTCTTTGCAGGGCTCGACTGGGATGTGTGAACAGCAGTTGAAGGTATGTTCTGAAAGGTCACATCAGCAAAACAGCCTTTTTCATGACAGGGCTCACAGGGTTTCATTCCCTTCAAAGACCTGCACAGACTACACAGATGGCACCTTTATGTGCAGGGCTTGTGGCTGTGGTCTCAGACAACTTGATAACTGGCACTACATTAGAAAGTGTAGGTAAGTCTACCTTTTAGTTCCTAATGTGTGGGACTTAGGATTTTTTTTTTCTGTCACATGGTGTCAAGAATAGTCACGTTTGTCATGCCAACTCACACAACACCATTCCAACTGTTCCTGTTGACCCTTGACATCTGTCACAATCTATGGTAAGGGCAGAGATACCCAGTACTACTAGCTATTAGTACAACCATAGACAAATGAATAAGGAGAGTCTCACCTCAGCCAGATGACCAAGGGAGCAATCACAACTGAGGTGAGTTGAAGAGAACATGAGGATTAAATAGTGAAATAGTATGTGCACATTCTAACTCCAGAAACTCCAGTCTGGAGTTAAGTGAAGGTAAGCAAAAGTCCTTTTGGAATAGTTCAAGATGAGAAAGAAATGGTTTAAGAAAAATGGAACAAGTTGTATGACTCCTGAAAGTCATATGATGTGTTAAAAAGTGGCATGATATGTTAAGGCACATTCATAAAGTGGATAAATGCAACTCTGAAGTGAATATAGTGGAGAATGTATGAAAGGAAGGCAGAGCACCTTCAGAGTTGTATTGGAATTGTACCAGAGTTACACTTTGACAACATCACTCACATGCGGTCCCTCAACCCTAGGTGAGTGTTTGGTCCAGCCACCATCCTCACCCATTCATAGGAACAGCCTGGCAACAACACTGACAATGGCAACTGCCATGGATCAATGGCAATGATGACACAGTGCAGGGATTGGGGCAGCAACCACAGCATGCAATGGTGATGCAATGATGGCATGGCCTATCTGATGACAGTATGGAAAGGACATCCATACCATGACATGGCGATGATAATGGCATGTCAGGGTGGTTGTGACATTGGCCACAACAAGAAGACAGTGATGATGCATGAGCAGGATGGCCACCAGCTGAATTGCCATGATGGCAATGTGACCTCCAGGGCAACCACCAGCATGACCACCAGACTGAACAGCTGCCATAATCATGGCAATAATGATGGCACCCCAAGAAGGCATGGCTTCACATGCACATGGCATCCCTTGCCTATCAACCCTTGCATGCATGCCATGTCCCTCATCCCTCTCATGCATGCCTTGCCCCTCGCCAACCACCCCTTACCCCTTGCTTCCATGGTGACATGCTGATAGCATACAGCCACAGCCAGCATGGGGATGGGAATGGCAAATATAACTGCCATGGCCATGGCATTGGCACCATAATGGCACTGACAATGGCCACATGGCTATAATGGCAACATGCATGTGAATCACAAATGCAACTATAACGTGATGATGTTGGTGACTGTCATATCCATGACAACTCCAATACCTCTGAAACCAACTCCACTCATATCTCTGGTGAGAACTCACCAATTATGCACTCTTGTAACTTCATACCTATCTAGATATCCCATGTGACTCCCTTGTTCCCTATTTAGTTAGTTCTCATGCTCCATACCTTTCTCCAATCCTGTGCAGAACAGCTCTTGTGAACTGTGCATCTGGTGCACTGCTCCAGTTATGTTTCCTCCAAACTCCATCTTACCAATCTGATACATACATACATACTCATCTGTCTCCTCCATAGCATATATAGTGTACAAACCCTTTGTAACAACTTCAGTCATGATATCGAATAGACTAGATATCCTCTGATACTCAGCTTGATGCCAGACTCCCATTGTAATCCAATGGTAATCCTCACTCTCCTCTGAGTCACTCCAACTCATCTCCACACCTCTAAATCCTCTGACAAATACAGGACCACACACTGAGACTTGGATAGTGGTGCATCACATAAGGTGAAGCCAAGGTCCTACTAATATCTCTGGAGTTCCAGAGTTATATCAGAGTTCACCCACACAGCTCTAACAGTGATGGGGATGGCTGCCAATACAAGCAACCATCACTGCAGCTCAATGGTGGCTGCACCACCAGAATAAGGCAATGATGACATGGCACAGAGGTTGCAACTGCGACTGCATGCACCAATGATGACAACAATGACTGGGCAGTGGCCATATGGGATGACCGCCGTGATGTTGACAAGTATACTGTAGATACTAAGTATACACTAGTGTAGTAAAAATATGTGTGTATTCTTTTAATGGAATGAAAAGGAAAAGCAATAGTAATATAGTAGGGTATATACCTGAGCTTGGGTAGAAAAATGCAGTGCTGTACAATACTGTAGAGCTCTGCATTAATAGGTACCTTTCTTTAGTGTCTGTGGCACCATACATTGCTATGCAACTCTGTACAGCCAAGGGCTGGTTTGCTGATGCATCATGGGAGTGATTACTTGGCTAGGAGCCTGAGACTCAGATTGGGATGTGGCTGGTGATATGTTTGATAAGGCATGTGGTGGAAAAGGAATGTGGATGCACTAAACAGGTCATCCTCTCAGACTAGATTAGAATCAGCAATAGATAAATAGGGAAAGTGGAGACTAACACCAGAATGCACAATGATTGCTGCCTTGTCTTATGCACCTGTAAAAGGGGCTATCAAGAAATGAGGGGCTATAAGAGGGACACAAAGTAAAAATGAATCAATTAAAGTTGGCAGGTGTTTTGCTGATTTGCTGGGGCACAACAATGTGGTGGTAGCATTGAACTGTATCATCTGGAAGGGCATGGTTGGCATAACACAGGTTGGGGGTCTCATTGGACATGATACTTTCCATCACATGATGCAAGAGTGATGTATTGTGCAATGAGTATAGATCTTGAATACACCATGATTAGAGTGCAAGCAAAATATGTTGTGCCCACGGAGGTGGGCCAGTCTGGGCTTGGAGTGCATATCATGCAGCTGGTGGACATGTTCATGATCTGGGTCACCTGGGGGTCACGGATTCCAAGGAGATGGTGGAGAAAGCAACACAGAGGGGGCATCTGTGCCAGGACTGGGCATGTGCAATATGACCTGTGATGGGGAGTGTGGTGAGTGGGCATGCAGGAGGAGTGCACATGGACTGAGCTGTGGAGCAGGTGTGTTAGAATGGATATACTATGAAGGGGCAAGAAGGCCCAGACTACATACATAATTGACAAGAGTAGTAAAATGTAGCTAAAAAACTCATCTCAATTGTGCACACTGGTGGCAAGACAACTGAAGGAGTGAGATGAGAAAAATGGACTAAAATAGTGACAGAGATTGAGCATATGAACTCCAATGTAACTCCAACATCATGTCTGAAATAGGATATATAAGGTCCAAGAGAAGAAGAGATCCTTACTGAATGAAAAGATCAACTCTGAGATGCTCTGGAGCAGAGATAGCAGTATTGGCATGCATCAACCTCAGAGTTGTGACAATGAGCCTCAGAGGAGGCCGGAGGTCAGAGGGGATATATTTTGACAAGGTGCCCTCTTTGGCCATCACTGAGGCAATCAAACATATGGGTGATGTGGTCATGTGATAACTACTATGGGTAGTGTATACATATACATGTTGAGTGCAAAGGACTACAGGTGGAATGAGAAGAGTGGGCAGAAGCACACAGCACTTTCCAGCTCCCAGAGGAGAAGATCTGTGGGGTGGGCATGAGCTGCGAGGGTGGGTGGCCAAAGCCTCACAGGGATACTTGCCTTGGTGGTGGATCTGCATGTGGGGAACTTATGATGATGGCACAGAGTACAGAAAAGTGCTGAGGGCCTGTTGGCCCAAGGGAATTGGGTGTGGTGGGTGGGTGTGACTGAAGCTTGAGTACTGAGGCAGCGTGTTGGACAAGCTAGGTGGGAGTATGATGAAAAGAGGGCAATGCTGAGAATGCCCATGCTCATCTGAAGACTAAGCACTATGGCTGTGCTCATGCCTTGCTATGCCATAGAGCAGCACTCTTTGGCCATTGCTGAGGCAATCAGACATATGGGTGATGTGGTCATGTGATAACTACTATAGGCTCTGTTCATTGACCATCTGGTTTCTTTCTTAAAGATCCCAGTTTCCCTATGGTAGAGGCATGTTTGGATAGTCCTGCAAGTGCTTTCCATGTCTCCTGGAATCCTGAGATATGAAGTAAAGACCATAGTAATGAATCTGGTCTTGAGCAGGCTCTGGAATGTGATAGTCATGAATGAGGTGATATATGACATACCAGAGTTTCAGGACTTTGTTCAGAGATGCCATGCTACTCTCAATCCTCAGCAGAGTGCTCTCTATGATGCAGTCATGCACAGTGTCATTCATGCTCAAGGCACCATGTTTTCCTTCACAGTGGTGGAAGTTGTGGCACGACTTATCTCTCCAAGATCATTGCTTCAGCTGTTTGTGGTAGAGGAGAGATTGTTCTCCATGTGGCATCCACTGGTATGGCCTTTCTTCTGCTTTCTGAAGGAAGGAATGTCTGTTCCAGGTTCAAGATTCCTATCCATTTCTATGAAATGTCCACTTGGAACATCAATAAGGATGATCCTTACCATCAACTTCTTCAACAGATCTTTCTCATCATCTGGGATGAAGCTGCCTCTCAGCATAGACATGTCATTGAGACTGTGGATAGGTACTCTTTGTAATCTGCTCAATAGAGACCAGCCATTTGGAGGTATTATTATTCTCTTCAGTAGACACTTTAGACAGTCATTGCCTGTGATTCAGCATGGTGCAAGAGAACAGATTGTTTCTGTCACTCTCACTCACTCCAATCTCTGACTGAACTTGTCTGTTCACTATCTACATCAGAACATGCACCTTGGTCAAGATCCTGAGTCTGATGATTGGACTCAACAGCTTCGTCAGGTTGACATCACTGATGGAGATGTGTTTCTTTCTGCTTATATGAGATGTGACACAACCATGGAATCTCTCATTAACTCTATCTAATCCCAACTTCTTGCTGGCAATCAGCAACTGTCCAACCAGTACATTCTGGACAGGATGATCCTCTCTCCCACAAATGTCCAAGTGCATCAGATCAATGCCATCATCCTGGGCTCTGTTCTTCCTGAAGACAAGGTGACCTACCTAAGTGCAAACTTTGTCACTGACAGAGAATATGACTACATCCAGGCTGAAGTGCTTCATATCTTCAATTCATCTGGATTTCCTCTGCACAAGCTGGAGTTGAAAGTGGGAGCTCCATTGATCCTATTGAGAAATTTGGATACTTTGCATGGTCTGTACAATGGAACAAGACTGAGGCTGCTGCAGTCGACCCCAAGAGTGCTGGAGTGCTCTGTGTTGTTGGAGAATGGAGAAGAAAATGTTGTGTTCATCCACAGGATGGCATTGGACAGTGGTATGGAAGACTCACCAGTGCCATTCAGAAGACTGCAATTTCCAGTGCACCTGGCCTATGCAATGACCATCAACAAGGCTCAAGGGCAGACAGTTTAACATGTGGGGATGAATTTGAGCTCTCCTGCATTCTCCCATTGACAGTTGTATGTTGGACTGTCTAGATGTACCCACCTAATAAACATGAACATACTGTTTTCTTCTGAAGAAGATCACAAGGTTGAAAACGTTGTATGGAGTGAAGCATTTAGAAGACTTGAGATTTTAAATGTTGTAGATATAATGATTGATTGTATAAAGTGTTTACTTTTCCACTTTCTATCATAGATGAAAAGCTGAAGATGAAAAGTGAGGATTGAGATGATTAAACTGAGATATGGACTGACAGTATAAGAATGAGTGGCACATAATGTGAGTGCAACACCAGTTGAACACTGAATGTGACAAGATGATAAAATTAAAGGAACTGACTTACACTACTGTGCTGATTAATTGTGAGTATGAGAGCAAAAACAAGACCAGTAAGAAAAGTGAGGGAAAGAATACTTTTGTTATTGACTGTATGCATAATATGAAATACTTTGATTCTTGCTAAAAGAACTGATTAAGGAATGCAAGCAAAGTTCCAAAGGCACTTTGCTTGCATTCACCTGCATTCAACAAAACTAATTCACCCTTACCCTACTGAATGCAAGCAGAGTGCTGAAGGCACTCAGCAAGCATCCACCTTCCATTATCCCTTGAACGACTCTGTCAAAGCCCTCTCACACACAAATGCAAGCAGACTGCTGAAGGTACTCAGTGAGCATTCACCTTCCATTTGAACATTATCCCTTAAATGACTTTTGTCAGAGCTGTCTCACTACTGAATGCAAACAGAGTGCTGAAGGCACTCAGTGAGCATTCAACTTCAACTTCCATTTGAATCTTATCCCATAAAACTAGGATAACTTGTGCCTTTGGCACAAGTGTTACAGTTACTTTCACACCTTCTGACACTTCCGACAACACATAGAATTTTTGACACACTGGAAGTGATGCTTCTGAACTTGGATGCTCGAAAGCACAGGAACTCAGAAGTGCGGAAGCTCAAAAGGCCCGAAACTGTGGAAACCCAGAATCTCAGAAGCACTGGAAACACAACAGTTCAATCAGAACTTTTTATTTCATCATGCAAACCCTTTCCATTTGCACAGTACATCATGCTATGCATTTCGGACCCTCCCAGAACATTTCTATGTCTTCCATGCATCACCCATGAGCCTAACATCACTTTATGCCCTCAACTTACACATGTATCATCTTACATTCTTTCATACCATGCCTTCTTCACACCTGATTCTTACAGTATCCTCATGGCCATCTAGATTAGAGTATAATAGGTACAAACATGTAGAATAGTATATAAAGGACAAGAATGCAGCCTAGAGCTTTAAGTGGTTCTGAGTTGTATCATTAGAACAAGACTTCCTTTTTCCTCTACTCCATTTTCAGGTCACAAAGTACTGAAGGTCTTTTAAAGAAGCACCTCAGTATGCCACAGAAGTCCTTCTGAAGTTCTGAAGGGAAGTTGGTTGATGCTTACCATCCCTCACTGTCTTCTCTAGATTTTAGTAGTGGTTGCTTGACAAGGGTTGAGCAGGCCTATCCCACAGAACAAGAAGTAGTGGAGTCTATCTAGGGAGCTGTAGCACAGGCTGACCTTGGTACCATTTCTCACCTCCACTTCTGCATAGGCTGGGAGACAGACAGAGTAACCCTAGTTGACAGACATGACTATGAGGAGAAGGAGTTGTTAGATTACCACTCCACAATGCTAGAGCCATTGAAGAATGTAGCATCACCATCACCAGTCCCATCACTCAGCTATCTGATCTCAGAAGAGCTGGAAGCATCAGAAGCATCAGAAGAACTGAAATCTCTTCTGACCAAAATACTTCAACTCATTGTGCCTTGAGAGACACACAAAGCCTTTAATAGGCAAAGGAACACTAGACTCACTACATGAGCATTCCTCAGGAGAAAAGAAGTAAGAGAAAGGTACACAACTCCTGCCCCACAGTGAGGGTAAAGACAACACTGGAAATCCTGTAAAAATCTCAACAGCCAGCAAGTATATGACTGCATTGATTTACCTAAGATTGAATTCCTCATATCTACATACAAAGCATCACTTGGAAGCACTACAGCTCTACCCATTTTACTAAAGACCTTATGATATTATGTCTACACAACTGAATCAGATCCTGGCTGATCCTACCATTGACTGGACTAAAAAAGTCAATGCAATTTTAAATGAATTTAACCAGTTCCTCTGAATGTATCAATGGTTGGAGGCTATACGCACTGCCACTACAGGCTTGCTGGACCAGGCCAATCTGCAGATTCAGGAGTTAAAGGATCAGGCTGCCTCATTTACTTAGGGTCAAGGATCTGATTGGAAGGTGGGTCTTGGAAGATTGAAGTCTTTGCTGACCCTCAAGATTATGATGGAAGCCATGTCAAATTTGAGGAATGGTGGGCAAAGATTACAGGGTGGCTCAGGATCAATAAGAAAGCTATTCCAGAAGGATCTCATGACACAGATGTTGCAGTATTGTCATGCCTCAAGGGGGCAAGAGCTGGAAAGTTTGCAGAGACCTTGCTAGCATTAGAAAATAACTACCTGTGGTCTCAGATATTGAAGGACTCTTCAGATCCATGAACCAGATAGTCTGAGCCTGGGATCAACTCTGGAAGTTCACCCAAGGGAGGATGGCCATGGATAACCACATCATTCACTGGGAGTCTCTTTACAGACAAGCAAATATTGGCAACAGTCATGCCATTAAACTTTTGGAAAGAAATACCACATGAGGCACCACTGCTCAGATCTTCTGGAAAGGAAACTGGAAGGATGAAGTTGATGCATACCTGCAAGAAATCTGTCAAGTGGGCACAGCCAGAGAGGTCCTCGACTTTATTATGGGATGGACATTCCCATGCTCAGAAGGATCCAGAAATAAGAATTCAGATTCAATGGATATTGTAGCTGTTGCTTCTGATACCAGATGAAAGTCTGCTACAATTGCAGCAAAGAACACTTTTTCCCACAGTGTTGAGAACCAACAAAGGAATGCTCCCTGTGCAAGTGGATTGGTGGGCGGCACAAGAATGATTGCCTACATTATCAGACATGAGCAACAGAGGTTTCTGCTGCTACTACATGGGAGAGTGACCCCCAAGCAAAGGCTGTGAGAGGTATGACATTTGATGAAATGAAAATCTACTTTGCAGATGTTGCTACTGTAGAATTCAAGGAAAAATGAAGAGCTGTGTAAATATCCTGGGTGTTGGCACAGCAAGAACTTCTATGTATAACTGCTTCACTGATTGTGAGGAAGAAACTGCAATGGATGATTCCAAAAACTTGTGCCAGTCCATAATAAATGCAGTTGCTTCCACTTCAGGAAGGTCTGGAACTGCAAGACTTTGGAACTGAGGACCTCAGAAGCTCAGAAGGCTAGAATACTTGGAACAGCTGGAAGCAAAGTTGAAATTCCAGATGAGTTTTGTGTCAGATCAGTTAAAGTATTGAAGGAGATCATCATGAAGATTCAAATCATCTCTTCAGCTGAAAAGAAGAACTTTATTACTGTGGAACCACTGCTCGACAGTGGAGCTAATGTAATCTTTGTGAATCAGAAGTGGGCAGAAGCAAACAGGATTCCAATGAAGCCTTTGGAACCACATTCCTATATTTAATGTCAATGGAACAAAGAACTCCACAGGTGATATTATCCACTGCACTGAAGTCATTATCAACTATCAAGGACACAATGAACATGTCACTGCAGAAGTCACTGACCTTGGACAAAACCAGGTCATACTGGGATATATGTGGTTGATGAAGCACAACCCTGTAATTGACTGGGTGAAAGGCAAAGTGAATATGTCTCAATACCCACAGTCATGCTATTTACTTCAGGAGAAGAGTGTATACCTTCAATGCCTTGAAAAAGAGGAAGAAGAGTGTGGTTATACAGCACATGACACTCGAGTAGCTCTTGAAGAGTCAGTTAAAATGGACATAGACCCAGTCAAGTCGGTACCAATGCAGTACCACAAGTACCTTCCTGTTTTCTCAAAGCATGAGTCAGAGCAAATTCCGCTTCGGAAGCCATGGGACCATGCTATTGATATGAAAGACTTGTTTCAACCCAAGAAGGGCAGGATTATACCCCTTCTACCTCAGGAGCAGGAAGAAGTATCCACCTTTATAGATGATCAGCTATAAGCTCTTTTCCTGTTCCCTAGGGAGCATTTAAACCATACTCCTAACCTGAATTGATGCAAATAGGGTTCTACATATGGAAAAAGGCCCTATTTAAAGGAAATTTTGAAACAGAATATATTCTTATGGAATATGATGATATATTTATTAATGTAAGATGAGCATTGACTAATTACCAGTGTAGTGAGGTGGATATGGCCATCCTGGACAACACATGGAACAGGCATGTGCGCGCTTACATAAGCATTCAAATGAGTCACCAATCACAAAAATCCATTGAGATTTGATTGAAATAAGATCAAAATACTGATTCAAAGAGAATTATTTACAATGCATAGGGGCAGACATGGCCGTCCTGGACGGCCACATGGAACAGGCGTGTGCGCGCTTACATCAGCATTCAAATGAGCCACTAATCACAGAAATTCATTGAGATAAGATTGAGATAAGATCAAAATACTGATGAAAAGAGAAATATTTACAATGCATAGGGGTGCACATGGCCATCTTGGACGGCCACATGGGACAGGCATGTGCACACTTACATCAGCATTCAAATGAGCCACTAATCACAGAAATCCATTGATATTTGATTGATATAAAGTCAAAATATCAATCACAAAAGAGATATTTTCATTACACAGAAGTAGGCATGGCCATCCTGGACGGCCACATGGCACAGGCATGTGTGCGCCTACATAAGCATTCAAAGGAGCCACTAATCACATAAATCCATTGAGATCTGATTAAAATACAGTCAAAATACCAATTACAAAAGAGATATTTTCATTGCACAGAAGCAGGTATGGCCGTCCTGGACGGCCACATGGCACAGGCATATGCGCGCTTACATAAGCGTTCAAACGAGCCACTAATGATAGAAATCCAATGAAATTTGATTGAGATAAGATCAAAATACTAATCAAAAGACTGCACTGATTGACTACACCTTTGTACTACACTGTTGCTATACTTTGGTATGCTTTTTGATACTTTGACTATGCTCTTTGACTACACTTATTGACTTCACTTTTTTATTACACTTTTGCTATACTTCTGTACGCTTTTTGATACACTTTAACTACACTTTTGAACTACATTTTTCACTCTACTGGTGGTACACTTTTTGATACAATTTTTTACTACACTTTTGGTACACTTTTGTAGGCTTTATGGTACACTTTAACTACAGTTTTTTATTACACATTTGGTACACTTTTCCACGCTTTTTGGTACACTTTGACTACACTTTTTTACTACACTTTTGCTACGCTTTTTCAAACATGTTGACTACACTTATTTACTAGACTTTTGGTTGTACGCTTCTTGGCACACTTTGACTACACTTTTTGCTACACTTTTTTGGTACGCTTCTTGGTCCACTTTGACTACACTTGATTACTACACTTTTGATACACTTTGACTACACTTTTTGCTACACTTTTCTGCTACTCTTTTGTACGCTTTTTGGTACGCTTTGACTACACTTTTTTTACTACACTTTTGGTACACTTTTGTACGCTTCTTGGTACTTTGACTACCCTTTTCATTACCCTTTTTTGCTACACTTTTGTATGCTTCTTGGTACTTTGACTACCCTTCTACTACCCCTTTTTCTTACGCTTTTTGGTACACTTTGACTACACTTTTTGGTACACTTTTTCTACACTTTTTACTACACTTTTTTGCTACACTTTTGTACGCTTTTTGCTACACTTTGAGTACACTTTTTACTACACTTTTTTGCTACACTTTTGTACGCTTTTTGCTACACTTTGAGTACACTTTTTACTACACTTTTACTACACTTTTGCACGCTTTTTGCTACACTTGGACTACACTTTTTACTACAATTTTGTACGCTTTTTGCTACACTTTTGTATGCTTTTTGGATGCTATGACTACACTTTTTACTACACTTTTGGTACACTTTTGTACACTTCTTGATACATTTTGACTACACTTTTTTACCATTTTGTATACTTTTTGCTACACTTTGACTTTTTACTACATTTTACTACACTTTGACTATACATTTGCTATACCTTGACTACAATATTTGACTATACTCTTGACTATATTTTTTGACTACACTTTTATCATACTTTTAATCACACTTTTGCTATACTTTTGTATGTTTTGTTAGATACTTTGACTATATTTTTGAACTACACTTTTGTAAAATTTTTGATACACTCTGACTAGACATCTTCACTACATCTTTAACCACACTTTTGCTATACTTTCACTACACTTTTTGACTACACCTCAACTATACATTTTAACTACATTTTTTGCTGCACTTTTGTACCCTTTTTATAATACACTTTGATTACACTTTTGGCTATGCTTTTGCTATACTTTGACTCCCCTTTTACTATCCCCTTTCTGCACTTTTTTTACTACACTTTTGTGACACTTTTCTATACTTTGTGATGTACACTGATCACACTTTTTGACTATATTTTGTACTGCATTTTCACTGCAATGCTGTACACCTTTTAGTATACTTTGACTACACTTTTGCTACATTTTTACATACTTTCAACTATGTTTTATAACTACCTGGTTTTTTGCTACACTTTTAGTATAATTTTATACAAGTACTGGCAAAACTATTACCACTATTTACAGTGCTTTTCAAATGTTTGGGGAAAATCCAGTTGTGAAAAGTTGTGCACTCGGGAATTGCCAGGAAGGACCCCAGAAGCAACTGTAGTTGGACTTTGTAGTTGGCATCCATGAGTCATTCTAGTAGAGTTACCACGTCATCTCCATCCCCAGGCCCCCCAGAGAAAGATGACTTTTGTCAACAATCATTCTCAGTTACTCTCACCTTGTATGAGAAGAACAAGTCAACAAGTATAGCAAAGGGAAAATGGTCTGCATCAAAGCAGATGAAGTCTGGCACTAGAAGAAAAGAGTTCTCATTTGCTCTGACCATCTCAAACTACATTGATTTTCTGCAGGCAATACTCTCCAAACCTGGACTGGAGGGCTATAATGTGACTAAAAAAAGCATTTCCTGCTGAGATATATTCCATTGAAGGCCAAAGCATAATTTGTTTTTGAACATAACCACGAGAAATTTACTAACTGTTCCATCAGGCAGGTGGCTGATGCAATTGATGTTGACAATATTACTGACTACAAGGAAATGGTGAAGAAGATATTGGATGAGAAGCTACCTTGTGTGAAGATTCTAGTTGATATGTGAGACATTGAGAAATTGGCATGGATTTCAAGGTTCAAAGGTTCCAGGAGCCCGGAAAATAACTTGGATACTGCCTCTGATGACCAAAAACCACCTAGTCATTCGAAGAAGGGCAAACTTGACATTCATCTTGCTCATTGGCACTTGAAACTTTTGAAGAAGTACAAGAATGAGTGTGATGAGGGGCTTACATATATCAGCCCAAGTGGCAAGCCAATTTCCCTAACACCTGGCATGGTTTGTGATTGGTGTTTGGCTCTGGTAAGTTTCAAATAATACCTTCATGATTTCAAACTAATGGCCATCTTGTTAGGAGGATGGACATGCAACAATCGACACTCCACTCAATATTGCATCATTCAATGTCACAAATAAAGCACCACTATGCCATCCTGTGTGCAAAGCTGCACCAGCTGTGCCAGTGAGCATCCAATCACCAGATCTCAGCACTCTTACTTCAGCTATCTTGCTGCAAACTCTTGCTCAACTCGAATCAGGTTTTCTGAACTCACCAACTCGCATACCCACCATGGTCTCAAATACTCAGACTCTGAGTCCACAGACTATCTGAAAGGATGCAAAGGATAGAGATGTTGAGATCATGGCATCATCTCCACCAATTTCATCACCAAGTCAGCTAAAATCTTTTCTTCAGTATGCCAAAAGTGAGCTTGGTGTACAGTCTGCATTGGCACATCAAACTGCACTCGAAATGAATGACATTGGTCCTGACATCCTTCCAGACATTGATGACAAATTGCTTACCAATCTCAGCATCTCCATCGGTGATGCTATCTGTTTGAAGAAAGGGAGCAGGGCATGGTGGAATGGACCCAATGCAAAGTGAAAGCGAAGTAATACCATGGCTTCAGGTCCCCACAAAGCTGATGAACATCTCACCAAATGGATGGCTTATGAGAAGCGGTTTCATGGAGGTGGCAGTTGCTGTTTTACTGGCCCACCAATGCAAAGTGATAATGATAATTCTGGTCAACCTTGTGATTACAACCTTTACTATCAGTGCGAGACACTCAAGAAATGGTTCCCATTTTTACAGAGTTATTGTGTAGATGAAGACGGAGAGCTTTCTAATCATTTTTGATAGCTACATACTGTCTTGTACATAACTATGCAACTACATTCATATCATGTAACCCACTGCCTTGAAATACCCTTCAGCCTTATCTGGCATGATACTTTGACAAGCATAAGCAATTGACATCAGTGGTGAGTCATCAGAACAATGATGAAGGTATGATTTGATGGCAGAAAATGCTTGCTCAATAGGATTGTAGTCTGGGAAATAGAGAGGAAGGTAAATAAGTTTGCACACTATAAAACATTAGTAAAGTGTCACATTCAATAGTTGTGGAACTTACAGTTGTCAATTTCAACCAGATGGTGAATTCCTTCACCATGATGAATACAGCAATTGTTCACTACAAGTACACTACATGGGCCAGAGTAAGGGGTCATGAAGGGCATCTGCTCATCTGCCTATCAGTGAAATGAATGAAAAAAAAATAATCAGCTAAAGACACACCACTTGTTCCTTAAGGAACTTGAGGAACCGCTCTGTGTCAACAGGCCCTTCTATGATATTGTATGCAATAATGCCATCAAGTGTAATCGTGGGAATGATTGAGTAGCATGTCCCTCAATCAAACTGCTTTCGAACAGAGCAATGGGTACCCTTGCTTGATTGCCCAAATCACCTTGCTATCGTGCATTTATCTCTTGCTGCCTCATCTATGAAAACCAACATGTTGGGATTCAGAACTTCTTCAGCTATGCGGTTCATATAAAGTGTCTGTGTGAATTCATTCCACTCTGAAGCACAGAAAGAGGTAGGCTTGTGAGTCAGACCAAGATATCCCAGAACACAAGAGATTGTTGGAAGGCTGGCAGTAATGTTGCATTTGAGCTGTAGCTCATCTTGCAACTCATCAAGGTAGATGGATGGGCAGTGACTGGCAACAGCAGAAATAAACCTGAAGTTGGAATGACTGAGTGAATGAGGATGACCAATGACACGTGAATATTTGTGGGGATTTGAGATGAAGCTGAACTGTCGATGTCGGTCGAGAACTTTGTAGACCAACATTTTTTTGACACCAATTAAGTGACAGATGAGCTTGACAGAGTAGCCCTCACTATAGATGACAGGAATGCAGGCCTTCAAATCCTCTGAGACACCCACTGGTGGCATGAGAGATGGATGATGGGTTGTGGGAGACTAATTCTACATCCATTCGTTGACACCAAGTCTAACTGTTCCAACTATGGTTGCCTCTGGGGTGTTTGCCAGCAATCCCCGAGGTGCAATTTTTCGCAACTGCATTTTCTCTGAACATTTGAAAAGCACTGTAATACTATGTATATAATACTATCCAACAATATAACAGATTATGAGTAGACTGATAGCAGAGCATGACAGACTATGAATTCAAGGAGATATTTGTACCCCAGTGGAAGTTAGAGTAAGGAATCTTAAGAAATGATGGTAAATATCATGGATTTTGGCATATTTCACAATTTCACAGATGACTGAAATCAAAATTTATGAAGCAAATCCAAACATTTGTGTTTAACTTGGTGGAACAGATTGATTCATTTCATGAAACATGTACATGTTTTGAGCATCTCCCAAATTGCTAGAGGAAGTGGATGTAATTGAATGCAACATGCATGCATTCTGGACATCTCCCAAATTGCTAGCAGCAGTTGATCTATTTAAAGGCAACATGCACACATTTTGGGCATCTCTCAAATTGCTAGCAGCAGTTGATCAATTTAAAGGCAACATGCATGCATTTTGGTCATCTCCCAAATTGCTAGCAGCAGTTGATCTATTTGAAGGCAACATGCATGCATTTGTGGCATCTCACAAATTGCTAGATGCACTTAATGTAATTGAAGCAATATGCATATGGAATTTTGAAGATACTTAAAATGCTACATGTAATGAGAGTAATTGAATGCCACATGCACATATTTTGGGCATCTGCCACATTGCTAGAAGCAATGGGTATAATTTCATGATAGAAGCAGTTGATTTAATTGCATGTATTGCATGTAAAAGACATATGCATTTTAGGATTGCTGGCAGCAATGGTTGCCAATCAATTAAAACTTCATGTATTTCTAGCATATGCAGGCATTCCAAACATCTTTCTAATTGCTAGATTATATTAAAGTCATTCTACCATTCTCTCCAATTGATAGAACCTACCAATGCTGTTTGATAAAAGAATTATAATTAATCATTCTTACACAACATCCATTGCTTCAACTCTTATGTTTTTTCATCTCTGCTCTCAGAGATGAAAACCTGTTTTTGATTAGAAATTTGATGAATAAACTTTGAATAAATCAACAAGTGGACTAAATACACAGAACAGATCTCATGATGGACTAATGAACAGACCTATGAACTCACCAGTGAATGAATTTGTGAATGAAATTCAATGGATGGACTGATAAATGAATCTATGAAGGAAATAAAAAGGTGAGAAAGAGAGTGATGAAGAAATAGAAAGAAGAGGCAGGAGGTGATGAAGAAGTGGAGAAAAGAAAGAAAAGTAACAAAAAAGTGAATGAAAAGGAGAGGGGGTAATGGGAATGTGAAAAGGAGGAAAAGGGGATAGTGAGAAAGTGGGAATGAGAAAGAGGATATAATGAAATAGTGGCAGAAAAAGAAAGTGATAAAAGTGTGGGATAAAGTGAAAAAGAATGATGGAAAAGTGAAAGAAAGAGAAAGGGGGTGATGAAAAAGTGGAGAGAAGAAGATGAGGATTGTGAGGGACTGGTAAAGCTGACCAGTCACACAATTAAATGATCTGCTGGCTCAGATGAACCTTAGAGGATTGACCTCTGGCTTAAAGAGATAATGCCATCACTAGCAAGGTCAGCTGGACTCCTATATACCAATCACAGACCTTGAAGAAAAGGATAGGCATAGTGTCCACCACTAGTCAAGTTGGTCAAAATGCTATACAGTGTGTATCAACAAACAATATAGAAGAGGAATGTCCATCTCCATGACCAAGTGACTGAATGAAGTGCTGTACAAAGCATGGCAGCCCAAGCTTAGTACATAATTTAGGGAAAAAAGGGTCACATACAAGGACAATGTGACTAAAGATGCCACAAGAACTTATTTAAAGTTCTTGGGCTTTCTATTGGCAGGTATATATAGTACAGGTCATGTGTGGTCATGTTTGTATTCTGTCATCCATGTATGATAACATAACTAAGGCAAATCATAGAATGT
>JBBPTO010000928.1:0-20668 GCA_038094155.1 Pulveroboletus cf. aberrans | reverse complement strand
CGAAAGGGCCCGTTCACCCTCCTTGCAGCCTTGTGGTTCGGCATCGGCAATTTGCCCATGCCTGTCGTGTTCACTTGCTTGCCCGGTTGCATCCGTCACCCAAGTTCCGGCTTTCAAGGGTTTGCCATGATCTTGTTGAGCACTCTAATAGTGGACAGAGTCGTCAGGGCGCTGGCCGAGTTTTGTAGCAATGTAGTACTAGATACAACATCATCATAACAACACCAAACATTTGACAGAGTAAAAGTTGCCCCGGTGTTCCTGAGCTTCCGACAAACCTACATGTCTTCCTCTCGCTAGATCCGTTCTGATTAAATGGTTGACATACTCGCAGCAGTCGGCGGTGTAGGCGACTCCTCCGGACATTTGCCACAATCAGAGAATGTGGACAATCCACATACTACGCTGCCCATGAATTCCGAGGACAGTACGAATGGAAACGGGAGTGCGAGGAAGGAAAGTGAGGGGGAAGAGGATGCAGAAACAGATGTGGAGGATATGAATGGAGAAATGGATGATGCAAAGGAATCAACACTGGATGCGCAGGCAGGGCACGATCACGGCGACGATGACGGGGAGGAGGAAGGCAAAGAGGAGGAGTACGAGGAAGAAGACGGAGACGACGACCGCGATGATGATGACGAAGAAGAGGAAGAACCTTCCCTCAAATACGAGAGACTGGGCGGTGCGGTCAACGATTTACTCAAGAAGGATTCAGCTTCTGCTCTTACGGTGTCCAACAAGTGTTTGGTACGTGTGCTGCCGAGACACCAAACTGTTGATAGAACCTCACCGTGATATTAGGCTATTGGTACTCATGGCGGCATCGTACATGTGTTTAGTCTGGCTGGGGAGCGCATCAAATCCTTCAAACCTCATCAAGCCTCCGTGAGTGACATAGAGATGGACAGTACTGCAGACTTCGTTGCAACGGCTTCGATTGATGGTAAGCTGGTCGTAGTCATCGGGCCCAACTCACTGATTAGCTAGTTCCCAGGACAGGTCGTTGTGCACTCGCTATCTACCACTGAATCCTACGTCTTTGATATGAAGCGACCAATACGCACCGTAGCCCTTGAACCTCATTTCGCGAAGAGGACGACTCGCGCATTTGTATGCGGGGGTATGGCGGGTACCCTGGTTTTGCGAGAGAAAGGTTGGCTGGGTCATAAGGACACGATTCTCCATTCAGCAGAAGGTCCCATATGGCATGTACGATGGAGAGAACATTTCATTGCATGGGCAAACGATTTTGTGAGTTTTTTTGGTTCTACTACATTACCATCGTTTCATCGTCATTGATTACATGTACTAGGGAGTGAAGATATATGACACCCAGTCCCAATCTCGCATTACCTTTGTTGACCGACCACCTGATAGTCCTCGAGCCGATCTCTTTAAGTGTACATTGTGCTGGCAGGACGACTCCACCTTGCTCATCGCCTGGGCTGACCACATCAAAGTTGCACGCGTACGCTCCCGTCCTTCAAACGGAGCCAAACTTTCGCCTTGGATCGTTGAGGTCACTGCCGCATTTCAGTTGGATTGCATGATCTCAGGTATCCTCCCTCATCCGGTCCCTTCGCAACACTTGCCTCGCGATAATGGCTCCGGCGCTTATGTCGTTACATTGAACTCGTTCCTAGTCCTTGCATACGAACCCCCAGACACATACGGCGACGAGATGACGGACGACCGTGTTCGTCAGGCACGGAAAACAGCAGAACGCCCTGAATTGCGTATTATATCGTGTTCTGGTGAAGAACTCACCGCCGATGCCCTCAGCGTAACCAATTACCAGGCATGGGGTTGCAATGATTATTTCCTGGCTGAAGTTCCCTCAGTCACCACAGACGCAGAACGATGTTGTGTGGTAGTCAGCCCGAAGGATATTGTTCTTATCCGACCGAGGGATCGCAAAGACCACATTGCTTGGCTTGTCGAACACAAGCGATACGAGGAGGCCCTGGATGAAGTAGAGAAACTTGGAGAGGATGAGCGTTCTTCGGAAACTCTAGATTCCAGGATAGACCCTGTTCAGATAGGTGTTCGTTACATCAAGCACCTAATCGGCGAAGGTCCTCCTATCCCTCGTTTCTTCCTTGGCATCCTAACCCATTTCAATAAATAGGCGAGTTCGTTAAAGCGGCTCGGTTGTGCCCCAAAGTCTGTGGTCAGAATGCCCAATCATGGGAGGAATGGATATTTGTGTTTGCACAGAAGTACCAATTGCAGGTGTGTCACCCTGCTCATGACATTGGAATCGGCTCATATGAGGTTTCCAGGCAGTCATTCCCTATGTTCCAACAACTGCTCCACAGCTTGAACACTTGGTCTACGAGATGATCCTTGGTTATTTTCTGAGTCACGATAAACGGGTCAGCATCCACAGGAAGACGTTCCATTCTATAGCACTCATTTTTATTGTCAAGGCGTTGCTCCGGATGGTTAGGGAGTGGCCAACCTCCATCTACGATATCTCTGCTGTCGTCGTTGCAATACAGTCGGAACTTGATAGAGTTCCATCCTCGTCATGTTCCACAGAGCCAATGAAGTCGGACGCCGCCCTTTTGATGGAATGCCTCGCCGATTTGTGAGAATTGTTGTGCATGTATTCACCTTTCTCCATTGATCTTGGTCATTTAGGTATACTGCAAACCGACAATACGGCAAAGCCCTTCCCTTCTTTTTGCGGTTACGGCGACCGAATGTCTTTGACCTCATCAGAGAGCACAACTTATTCACTGACGTCCAAGATCAAGCACTACTTCTTGTTGAATTTGATCAAGAACTCAATGAAAGACGTCGAAAGGAGGGACATCAGATCACTGTGAACCAAAGCGAAGCCATCACGTTGCTCGTGGATCATACACATTCGATACCGGCACGTCACATTTCTGTCGCTGAACCGTTCTAATCCTTTTTCATCGACAGGTGGGACGCGTTGTAGAGCAATTACGCCCTAGGCCACAGCACTTGTTCCACTATCTTGACGCCTTGTTCAAGAAAGATCAGCATCTGGCATCCGACTTCGCGGATCTTCAAGTCACCCTTTTCGCAGAATATGCAACCTCAAGACTGATTGAATATTTACGGGCTAGTAGTTTTTATAACCTTGAAGGAGTAAGCACGTTCCTGAATGATGCGGCGCGAGATGAAAACACTATGTAGGCATACAATATTTGCAGAGGTCGCGACTTGGTTCCGGAGATGGTTTTCCTTCTCGGCCGAATGGGCAACAACAAGAAGGCTTTGACACTCATCATTGAGCGTATTGGCGATGTTCAGCAGGTGTGCATCCCTATGTTGCAGTTGATATTCCTTAACAATTCGTTCTAGGCCATCGAGTTTGCGAAGGAACAGAATGACGATGATCTTTGGGACGATCTACTCAAATACGCAGAAACGCGACCAAGTACGTCAAGCTCCCATCGATACTTCTATATTGTTGAGAAGTCTTGGTAGCATTCATCCGCGGGCTACTCGAAAATGTCGGTGCCGAGATAGATCCAATACGATTGATTCGACGCATCACGAATGGCCTCGAAATCCCCGGTCTTAAGGAAGCCCTCATCAAGATTCTTCACGACTTTCAGCTTCAAATATCATTACTGGAAGGTTGCCAGGCGATTCTGAACTGCGACTCCACAGACCTTGCGAGCATACGAAGAAAGGGCCAAAACTCTGGATTCTTCTTTGGAGGTGTGTCGGTTCCGTTTGCCGCTGCCGGGTGGTTCGTGATTCACTGACAATCACCGCAGCTAGAGCCACTTGCCTACTATGTGCTGAACCGCTGCAACGATCGCCACAGGATCTTTTGTTGCTGTTCCTCTGCAGACACGTCGTGCATGCCAACTGTATAGACGGGGCGGATGACCTCCCACGATACATTGAGAGCGGGCACGACGCCGATGCTCGCACCCGACCAGCGCATGAAGTCAGCGCGAAGATTGCATTGTGTGTATACCCGTCTTTCCCTCCACAACCTGGGCGCGCTGACCGGTTTCATGGCGCAGTGCGTCGGTCGTACGCGCCAAGGTGCAGCAAGGGTGTCCGATATGCCACCGGAGGGGCGAGGCGACGTTGGTGTACCGGTAGTTGAACTGTCTGGTTTCGATCTCTCCTCGTTGTAGATAGTAATATATATTATATACCCGGTGGGATTTTTCCTGCCCACTAATTCTACGCATAAAACCCTTTGCTGCTTAGTGTGACTTGGAGGGTCAGTTATGTAGACTATATATGGCAACTCACACGGCCTGGTCTCCCCAGGATAAAGCAGAATTATGTTGATTGCCACTTTGGTTTCCCACAGTTAGTTGCACCCTTCGGGGTTGCACACGATAAAATTGGAACGATACAGAGAAGATTAGCATGGCCCCTGCACAAGGATGACACGCTTTTCCGGAGTGGTAGACCTACGGGTCTCAATATTTATTGTCTTTTTTTTTGTTTTCCATGTCTAGCACTAATATACATTCGAGCTGCAAGCTTGACCAGAACCGGTGACATAGAGCCTTTCAATAGGTTCGGCACTTAAGAATCCCCAATCCAGGGATCTGAACTTGCTGCTGCACACTGGTCGGACCATTGATATCGGTTAACTTGAAGGACCATTATGTGATCCAAGAAACAGTGTGTCGTTATCAACATTACAACGAATGTAATACTGACACACAACGCTCACTGAAGAGAAGGCGGTCAAAACGACAGACGCCGGCAGCTGTGTATAATTCTTGCACTCTTGTAATAGGGAAGCGTTCAGACCATGGGTGACCGATACTAGTAATAGCTAAGAGAACTGGGGAGCGTGTGTATAGCCATCTGAATGCAACTGTGTACTATCATTCGTGGAATTTTCAATGCGAAGAAATTTGTTGTCTGAATGAGTTTGAAACTCGTCTTCAGGTCAATTTTGAGTGAATGCTAAAGTCATTGGACCCCGAGGAGTGTTCCACGTCTGACTCAACACTGAGATGCTTATAGTACGGCGCCCCCGAGCGCAGGCTCGAAGTGCGGTAGCGAGAGGGCAGTGGCGATGATCATATACGCATAGCATTGCTTGACATGGACAAGAATGGTGACGGTAGTTTAACACATATATCACGAACAAGCTGCTCGAAACCGTTGTAATATATACGCCCCTGTATCATAGTCTCACCAAACCAGAATTTCGAGATTTGGGAGTGGATTCAACCCAGCTTGGAGTGTGCTATCGCATTCTTGCGTACACGTGCAAGTCGGTGGATTTCTTACGGAAGCGCGTGTTTGGATGTCGTGGAGAAGAGTGGCCGGTCACTACTAGGCCATGCTTGGCAGTTATTTGACCTTCCACCCAGTTAGGTATGCTAGACGAACCGATGAGAGATGCCCCATTTCAAAGAACGAGAGGTGCATTCACGAGTGCAGATCCCCTAACGGAACGTTGCTGTGTGCCGTACGTACCGGGAGCCATCAAGGCACGCACCACGAGTCACCGTGCCATTAGGTTAGTACACCTTTCAGAGCTTGATGCACGACATTTCAACAAGACCGAGGATCCATTGGGGTAGAGCGTCAGTGCAAGTGGACCACTGGTTGTGCAGGTGGACACTTACCGGAGACGCAGAGATCACGCATATGAACGTCTGCGAACAGGGTGCCAGCATGCTCACAAAGATGATCGGAGGCGTTATCAGACCAGCAAGCATCGTGAGCGCGTGCTGCAGTCCAATCACTATTGCCAGAATGGGCAGCAGCTTGTTACCGGCGCAGTAAAAGGGTGACTGTACCAGGCCCATTTGATCCAGCCTTTTGCCCCCGGTCAAGAAGGGCAGGACTGGAGGGCCTGGTTGTAGCCGCCGAACCACTGCCCACATTTCGCGGTCAACTCGCGCGTGATGTCGAATATCGAACCGCGACCTCGGATCTGGGGGCTCGACCGGTATAGCCTGATTATTCGCGACGAAAGACTGGGCAGGTTTTGGAACTCCTGGTTCGAGATCCGTTTGTTCAGTCAGGTTATCGTAAAAGCCGGGAATAACTCGGCGATTCCCGGGCATAGGCTAGGATAAGCCCTTTACAAAGATGGAAATGCACTTCTGGTACCCGTTTATCAGACCTTCGAACCACGACTCGAGATGGCTTCTGTAGCATAATGCGCTTACAATCCTCCAAGTTTTGCGGTAAACTTAGTAAACATGTGGTATAGGCCTATTGAGTCATCGAATTTCAGTCATATCACGTTCATATGTTCATACGAATCGACAGACGAACCAGTCATTCCTCCCTGCCACCAACTGGTCTAATCCTGCATGGTGCCATACGTCGTCTCACTTTCTGTGTGCTCACGCAGTGACTCAACCTCTGCACGCTGAAACGCATCTCGATCGTCCTCGTATACTGTTGGGAAGTCATTGAGACCGCCATAAATCCATGTCCTAGAGGGGGATACGACACTCACAGAACGTCAGCTCCTCGAGCGTGCGTCCCGAGGTTTCGGGGAACATCAAGTAAACGAACACGATCTGGAAGGCGTTCCAAACACAGTAGCTGACGTCTCTCAGCACTCATCCGTTCGGGATCCGAGAAAGTGAGCTTACAGGATGTACCATCTCCAACCTATCGTTTCAGAGCAGCCTCGTTAGTGCTACGAGTCAAACGAATAGAATAGATTGACGTACCTGCAGCTTCAATCCCAATAGGATCGACGAACTGGGTGACGACTCCTGCTCCCCAGATTCCCCACTTGTAGATGGCGATACCTGCAGCTCGGACGTGGAAAGGGAAGAGTTCAACCACGAACGCTGTTCACGTCCCACCCGATTTTGTCACAAAGACGGGATCAAGACGACATAGATAGGTAAGCTTACTATTGTTCAAGGAGGTGAACCCTAGATTGAAAGCAGGCTGGTATAAAAATATGAGACTGGAACTTTCAGTGAGAACGGCGAGCACGAATCTTTCGGTCAGTTTACCACTCACGCGACCACTGCATATGCAAAGAACTTGTTGTGTGTGAGCGAATACTCTGCGCTAGCGACGGTCCACGCAGAAAATGCAACAAAGAGAGATATGGTGCACGCCTATAACATCGTTAGGAGAACAATATCATGAGTACTCAATGGCCACATCACTTACTAAATACACCATTCGTCGTGGATAACGGGGCACTATGAGCGAAAGACTTGTACTGACAACGAGGCCCCAAATAACTCTAGCAAGGTTAATAATGATCTTCATCCGATTGTCATGAAATCCGATTGTGTCCAGGATCGGCGCGAGGAGAAATCTCTCGTGACGATAAGTGGGCAGTACGACAGATGGATAGTATGACGGGACTCACAGTATTAATCCAAATCCACAAAACTGAATGGATAGACCAAGGAAGGCAGAGATAATGACTCGATTTCGCATGCCTGGGGATGAAAGTAGCTCTATCCTGTTCATCCGGGCAATCTTTAGTTCTGCATTCAGTGTCTCCTCGATCTGATCATACTCCGCCCTGACGAACTCGGAGTTTTCGTCTCCCTCTGCGTGGTACGTTACAAGCATAGCGCGTGCTTCGTCGCCTCTTCCTTTGGATAACAGCCAGCGAGGGGACTCGGGGAGGAACCAAATGAATGTGACCTGCAGAAGACTAGGCACTATTTGGAGAAACGACGGGATTCTCCACCCCCAATTACTGCTCATGTTGAAGGTCTGAAGAGTTACCACAGCAGCAGCCAAACTCCCTGAGATGGATTAGCTGAAACTCAGAATCTCTTGCAGAGATCAATATATCCACTTACCAAGGTAAGAAATGGCATTGAAAAGACCACCCATGACTGGTCGTTCCTTCGGATGTGAGAGTTCTACAAGAGTTAATGAACCAATGAAAAGTCAGCATGACAGATCATACCTCCAACCAACGAAGAGGCAGCGATAATGCAAAATGCGTTGCCGAATCCGACGATAAACCGAGCAACGACGAACGTTATGACTATGGGACTAAGATCAAGAATGATTAAGAGTTTTCAGACCTCGATTGCTTACAGTCTGGTGCGGCTCCTTGCAGAATGCCGCCAACGATCGAGACCATGCCTCCGAGAAATACTGGGTACCGCCTCCCGACGCTATCGACGAGAAAGGGTGCAAACGGAATGGCAACAACGGTACCCAATGCATACATGGAAATCATGAGGCCCAATGAAGCAGAATGAGGATGATCAAAGTCTGTTCTTCGAGTCAATCCTGACTCCAGCTGTGAATGGGGCCTTACATTCAAGCCATGAGGGCACAGCCTGCAAGCCACTGATCATGGTGGAATCGAAGCTTTAACTGTGTCAGCAATTTATCATGGAGGGCATGCAAACAAAAACTTGCCTAGACGTGACATCCACTCCAAGACATGCTGGGAACATGAAGAGATAAAGGAGTCGAAGGTTGGGTTTATTGTACCATGGGACCTCGTCTTGCCGTGCGAGTCGAGAGACCACTGCATCGTTACTTGCCAGTGGAACATATGTACCCCGCCCATCTCCTCGGGAGCCCATTTAGATAGCGTGAGGATCGAGATTCGAGGAAGATCTGGTAGCCCTCGACGCACGCAAATATGAGATGCGATGCGACTCCGCGAGTCGCTCGCTGGGAAAACCCGTCCAGCGCCGATGATCATCTTCGCGACAATTGACAAATGCAGCCATCGCCCCTGCTCACCGGAAGCGCCTGACTCAGTCCGAACGGCCTCAGCATCTCGAAGAGGATTATCACACTTGCAACACTGCACAACGCCAGCTCCTGGTACGTCGTCACAGCTTCAGCCTGTGGTCTCATCTCCATCTTGTCTGAGTCAGGACGCAGTCCCTGAATGAGGAACGAACCTTTTTTTTTCGGGTGAGGACGGAAAAGATGGAATACGGTACCATGCATGCATGAACCTCGGTCATTCCTGCCGACCACCGAGTGGTCTTCGGGGACAGTCTTCCATGGCAGCTTACCTCTCCGCTTCTCCCTATTCAAGCAGGAATCCGACTTCTACATGCCGAAACGCATCTCGATCATCCTCACACAGCTGCTCGGAAGTCTGACATCGGGAACGCATAAATTCATACTCTAGAGGGGGCACCTCAGCTCCTCGAGCGTACGTCCGGGAACATCAAGCAAACGAGAAGGCGTTCCACCACAGTAGCTGATGTCTCTCAATACTCGTCCGCTTGGTCCAAAAAAGTGGGCCCACACGATGTGCCCTCTCCAATCTATCGTTCCAGAGGACCTTCACCCCGCAATATTACGAGGCAAATGGATGGAACAGACAAATATGCCTGCTTCCATCCCTACGAGATTTACAAGCTTGGTGACGAATCCAGTTCCCTGTAATAGATGACAGTGCCACTGACTCGAGCATGGAAGGGGGAAGAATTCGACCAAAAACGCTTATTGTAGTTCAAAATTTTAATCACGCGCTGAACGCAGGTCGACTCAAACGTGAGACTGGAGCGTACAGCTAAAGCAGAACTACTTTACCCACAAGGTGCACGATCATCGCAGTAATGCGGTTTGCTCTTAGGGAAAATAGGAGGATGGATCTCGCTGAGAAAGGCACAGTAGAAACGCTGGGTCTCCCTAGCAGGGACTGTATGCGAGCCCGTCCGCAGGATTCCAGTGCCGTACCTACCACGATCCACCGCAGCACGTAACCCGCACACACTACCATCTTGTGTCCTGGGAGAAGATCACCTGCATACTGTCAGTTCCTCAGCCAGCGTTGTGGCTGTTCAAACCTTGTAGTCTCGTATGTATCTTGTCAAGACCCGGTCCCTGGATGAAAAAGCAAAGGGCCTTGTTCAGACTGCTTCAGTGAATCACACAAGACAGGTACAGTAGCCTCTTCTCATACACGCTCCTCTTTTTTTGTGGCATGGTATCAACATGAAGAAAGACGTTGGCCAGGGTTGGTGTGCTGAGCAGCGTTGACGAGTCACGAATGCCAGACAGCAAAGGCGATCGCGGCGGCGAGACCGACGAGGATGAGCAGCGCGCTCAGCGCCCACACACACCGCTTCGCCCATCTCACCTCCGCATCGCGTATGATCTGAACCAGTCGCTTGCGCTCCGCCCTCGACTTGTCTGGCTCGAACTCGGCGGGCGCCGTGAGTGGTGACGTCAAGATGATCGCGCCGAGGATCCAAAACGGCGGGAACACTGCGGGAGACACGTGAGTCAGCCGTCGGAAACGCCAGTGACGACAGAGACTCACCAAATCCGAATTTAAAGAGATGTTTGGCGAGCGTGACGGGCTCGGCGTGAGGAATCACCGAGTACGCGGGGGGCTCATCGACGTACGGCGGTGGCAACACGTCGTCGCTCAGGGACGGACACGAGTCGTGTTGGCTCACGTGCGTTGCGCCGAAAAGGTCGTCAAAGGTGAAAGCCTGAGGCGTGCGAGTAGGGGAGAGAGCTCTGGTTGAATTAAGTTCTGGCACAGTAGAGAGGCGTATCCCAACTATCTCTTGGGCCTCAGCGGGATCAACGTCTGGAGAGGACGAGGCGCGACGCCAGTCGCCTTTGACGGTGAAAATGGAGGCGTTCATGGAGGCAGGAGACTGTGGAGAAGTGCTATGGTAGGGCCATCAGAGGCGTTGATATACCATGGCGACCGCGTAGTTGATGCAATCCATCAGCCGGACCCACAAAGCCAGGCGATGCAATCAACTCGAAGTAGCCTTTCGGGGTAACTCGATGGACCTACAAGTGGGTCCAAGTGGGTGCTCTGAGGTCAGCCAAGCAAGAACTAGAAATACACATACATGACGTGGTATATGGCAAACACTACACCGAGGCACCGTCTTCCCAATCCTCGTCGTTCGTCTCTCGGGCATGTCTGCTCCGCCCTCCCGCCTCCATCAGTGACGCCAATCCACCCGTTCGCACCCCGTTCATCCCCAGATCGAACACCGACTCCTTCTCTAACCGAACGCGCCCGTACGTCTCGTCCCACTTCGCCGCGCTCTTGAAGAACCTTCGACGAGGGAGACTCTTGCAGGCGTCCACGTCGATGTATCGGTTCGTCATGATACTCATTCGCTTTCTAGTCCGCCGATATGTCGACCCGTCAGAATCGTATTTTTCCTCGTCCGACTCTTCAGATCCTGCCGCGTGCTCCTGTAGTCTGTATAGATATCGTGCATGCTCTGAATATATGTGTTATCGCCACTCTGCAAAGACCAGTGAAGGACTACTTACGAGCCAATTTACGGTCCAACTCGTCCATCACGCCCTCATCTCCGTCCTCTTCCACTTCCAAGCCCAAATGGCTTCCGAGAGTCTCCCTCGGAACGTCCTGTATTTCCACCGACGGCGCGCACGGCAATTGCGCGAGCTGGTGCAGAGCATTGAACCTCACCTTGTCCAGCGACCCGTCCTTGATGTTCAAGTCGTCCATGTTGTTTTCAGGAACTTCGAGGCGGTAGCGTGGACCGAACCATTCAAAGTATTCATTCCAGGGCAAGTTCAAGTCGATATCCTTCTCTATACCGAGCGCACACGCAGTTTCGTACGTCCACGCGCGAGCGACGTTCTTGACCGTGTAGCCTCCTCCGCCTAGAAGCACGAACGGGACGTTGAACGATCGAACGAACTGGACACAGTGCGCGTGACCGTTCATAGTGATGTTGAAGCAACCTAGTTTGTCCCCTGCCAGCGAATCCGCCCCACACTGCAACACGACGGCGCTCGGGCGATAAGCGTCCATGATTTTGGATACCACCTGGCGGGAGCGTGATTGGTGATATGGCCCGAGAGCTTCAAGCGACGCACCGGCTCAAAGACCGTCTTGAACGCCTCGTCCGTGATGCCATCTTTGAGCGGGACGTTGACAGCATAATATTTGCCCTTTCCCATCCCCTTGTCCTCTTGCGTCCCCGTCCCGGGGAAATACTCGCCAAACTTGTGAAACGAGCACGTCATGACTCTGTCTGTGGTGTAAAACGCCTCCTCGACGCCGTCTCCGTGATGACAGTCGACGTCGATGTACAGCACGCGCGGATAAGATCGCAAAAGTTCCAGGATGCCGAGGACGATATCGTTGACGTAGCAAAACCCCGATGCTTCACGTTTCTTGGCGTGGTGCAGACCACCGGCCCAGTTGATGGCGATGTCGGCCGAGCCAGATGCGAGGCGTTGCGCGGCGGCTGTGAGGACGTGAACATATGTGCTCGAGGATGAACTCGGTGTGCACACCTATCGACCCTCCGGCAGAGATGGAGCAGAATTCGAACAAGCCTTCAAACGCGGGGTTGTCCTCGCCCATGAGGACTTGGAAACGATGAGCGAAAGAGTACGACAGGGCTGGATCAGTGACTCACATCGGGTGCCATTGTATGTTAGTTCCTCTGCCGTCTCAGGCGTCACGCGATGCAGAAAATGGATGTACTCGTCGGTATGGAAGGCGCTCATTGACTCTGGACTCGCGCGCTTGGGACGCTGTAGGGATCAACGCGTGAGCAGACTGGGAGTGCGGGAATGTGGGTAAAACGTTCGCACCAGGACTTTCATCTTGTCTAGCATGCCGTACGCTGAGACGAGGTCGTGCGTGACGCGCATTCGGTGAGGTTTCATCGGATGGCCGAGGCCATATGTGTACGCGCCGATATCGCCTGCTCTCAACGGCTCGGAGAAAGTGTAGTGAAAAATGTCTGGAATACGCACAGTCATAATAATACGTGACCCGCCTCCTTGACGACTCCATCCCCCTGCGTTTGCGTGGCTGCCAAGAGTCTTCGTGGAAGGCGCGAATAACAAACAAGTGACGGCCCCACATCCGCGCGTGACGTCGTAACGTGCGGCTGTGCAGAGCAAGAACGGTGGACACAACAACTACACTTGGTAGTGAAATGGGCTAATTGCTACAGCGATGGGGATTATGATACATGTAAAGGGCTTGGAGTAAACAATGATGCAATGACCAATTACAAAATGCAGACAGCGAAATGTATGCAAGTGACTTCAGTCCATCAGAGAACCAACCCTATTGAATTTTGATGATGTCCATGTTCTCCATCAGTGCAGCATCACAGGTACCATAAGTTCCTGACACATCAGTAATTCCAATATTTTGAGCTACTTCAAATGCTTTTGAAAATGGAATTTAACATAAAATATGTAAATGGAGCTTATAAGTGCAATAAAATAATTTATTTTTGTGACAGCCAAATTAGTAGCCACAAGTTTAACCTACTAGGAGCCTGTTTGAACTCACCAATTTTGCAAGGTTGTGACTCCAACTTTTGCAGCACATGATAGGTGTGATCTCCTGAAGCATCAGGATTTGCTGGATCACTTCTTGCTGGCTATTGCTCTGACTGCATCAATCCAATGGGTATATATGTCAAAATATAACTCCAGTATAACTCTGGTATAACTCCAAGGGTGCTCTGCCCTCCATTCATATGTCCTCTGCTCCATTCAGTCTGGAGTTGCATTTATCTGTTTCAGAAATGTGCCTTGATGCATTGTACCACTTTTTGTTATGGCTGACCTAAATGAGGGCAGGTGTAGAACCTTTGGGGCTTCAGACTTAACTGTGGACAGAGTGATGATGGAGCTTGATGATTGCAAGACATCTACAAGGAGCCTACCTACTAGCGAGGTTTGGTGATGAAGGGTGCTGCTGAGCTAATGACTGCCAAGGGTACTACCAAGTGAATGGTGGATGAGGAGTCTGCCTACTATTGAGGACAGACAATGAGGACTTTCCTTTGAAGGGTGGTGACAAGAAGACCTCTAGATGAGGTTGACAATGAGGACTTTCCACTTAAGGGTGGTTTACAACAACTGGGAGCAAGAAGGTATTAAGACTACCCTTGACCCTGTATTGTGGAGTGGGAACAACGATGTATTCCAGCAATGGTGAAGATGCAGGTAGAAGAAAGGTAGAAGGTAAGACTAGACTGAGGAGCATATGTGTGACGATGTAGGTTTATATATGTAAGGAAGTTCAGGGCAGGCATAGAACATAAAGGAATATGGTGGAGGGAATCGCTGATGAAGCAAGTGGGGTGGAATTGCATAGAATGTGATGGAAGTGGACAGTGAGTCATGGTATTGTAGTCAGTGATGAAAAGAAATAAACATCCAGGTTGGGACTTATAATGTGTATGTAAGCAATAAGTAAAAGAAAAGTGTAGTCTGGGATAAATTGTAACACTTTTTAACACATTGTATGACTTCTGAAAGTCATATGACTTGTTCTATTTTTCTTGAACCATTCCTTTCTCATCTTTAACTATTCCAAAAGCACTTTGCTTACCTTCACTTAACTCTGGACTGGAGTTCTCCAGAGTTAGAATGTGCACATACTGTTTCAATATTTAATCCTCGTGTTCTCTTCAACTCACCTCAGTTGTGATTGCTCTCTTGGGCATCTGGCTGAGGTGAGACCCTTCTTATCCATCTATCTATGGTTGTACTGATAGCTAGTAGTACTGGGTATCTCTGCCCATACCATAGATTTTGACAATATGTAGTCATTTGATCAGCAATCCATGGCATCAAATGGCCTCTGCCCCTCCTCAAAGAGCTACTGGGTGCACTATCAGCTCTTGTGCCTGGTGAGGACTGGAGCCAGCTCATATGTCACCATTGCCTTGCCATTGTTCTCACCATGGTGGTTACTCAAGTCATCTGCTACTACAACTTATTATTCCTCAACTCAGCTGAGTGCATCCCTTTTCATATGTCAATTCTTACTGGTAAGGCCTGGGTCATGGAGCTAATGAATGGCCCTGGTTGCATCCAAGCTTCCTTAAGTGTCAGCCTGGAGATGTTTCAGACTCTGGTCAATGCTCTTTCCAAGGTTGGGCTCAGTTCTTCTTGTGGCAGCACTATATTGGAGGAGCAGCTCACTATTTTTTCCTTTATGCAATTGTTACTGGCCTCTCCACATGTCATCTTGCTGAATGCTTTCAACATTTGAATGGGATGGGTCTTGAAGTATGTATGTATGTTTTCTTGCTGTTGGTGGATAATGCTTCATCAAACTCATAGATATTTCAAGAGAATCCTCTACACCCTCTCTGCACCCCCATTTTACAATACTTATGTCAAACTTTCCACTGCTACCATACTGATATCATTGGTCATCATGCAATCTTCCCACTTTTGATTTTTTTGTGACTGCATCAGGGCAGTTGATGGCTTTTATATTCCTGCCTTTGCATGTCAAGAACACCATCCCACTATGCATAACCATAAAGGGTTCATATCTCAAAACTGTTTATTCATATGTAACTTCAATCTTTTCTTTGTGTACTCCCTTACTGGCTGGGCAGGTTCCAGTGCTGATGCATCTCTTTGGACACATGCATGCCAGATGAACCTTATAATTCCTAAAGGAAGATACTTCCTTGGAGATGCTGGATGAGGACTCTCACCCACCATACTTGAAACAACTCAGAACCACTAAAGGCTCTAGGTTGCTCAGTAGTAAAGGGGGTGAATGAGTTGACATCTTTGATGCTGAGGAAACACCAAGAGGACAAGACTGTCCTTTGGTGGATTTTATTCAAGCCTTTATATACTACATGTGTGTTTGTATCTATGGCATACTAATCTAAGATGTCCATGATGTCTGTGCATGTATCTAATATAATAGAGATCAAATGGAAGCTTGCTACAGCCTTGTACATGCCTGATGTGCAAGACTGTGGAAGAATGGAAGATCATATATGAATAGATTTGAGGGTGTGGTGAAGGCTAAGGGTAATGGGTAATACATAGAATAATCTAGGGCAGTCTAGAATGCATATGATGTCATACCTTGTGCATGGTAGGTTGTGGGATCATGCATAGAGTTTTTTTGTCATAGAGTCTAGGTTTGCATGTAGAGTTTCTAGAGTAATTGTAGTGCATGAAAGTGATGTGGGATGTTCATATACTATAGATTAGATGATTGTAACAATACTTATTTCATATCACAGCATGAGATATCACCTCTGTGAATGGTGGAATGGGAGACAACAGTATGTTATCTTGCCATTGATCCTCATTCAATGGTTGCTGACATTATGAACTACAGACTGCAGAATGCACATGAATTATTCAACCTTCATCATGTGGTCTTGCAAAATGTTATTGAATGCATCTTTGGTGTCATCTAGCATCAATGGCAGGTCCTACAGATCTCACCTGAGTACAACATGGGAGTTCAGACCCACATCCCTGTTGCCCTCTGTGCATTGCACAATTTAATGCAGGGGTTTGATCTGAGCAGCTTTTTTGACCTGGAATTGATGAGTTGAAGTTTGGGTCAGGTAATGATGATGCTACTCCGAACTTAGAGGATATGGCCAATCAAGAAACTCTTGAAGATGGGCCTGCCAGTGCAGCAGAGAGATGTCATGCAAAACAATTTTGTGATGCAATTGCTCAGGAAATGTGGGTTGATTATGAGCATATTCTTAGAGAATGGGGAGTGTTGTAGTTGCTTCCCAAAGTCTGTTGTCATGCACTGCTCATCTTACTCTCATTTTTGCAAGTGCCATTCTCATGCTTCTGTACCACTCTGTAATATACAGAATGCATATTATTTCATTTCAAATGGTGATGGCAATAAAAAAACATAGTGTACACATAAGAATGGAACAATAATATGAATGAGAAGTCAACATTAAACCAGATGTTCACATGTCAAAATGTGTGCACTATGAAGGAGTAGGGATACCCTAACTCAGCTGTTGCACAGTGGTGGCAGAACAACTGTATTTTACCTATGAAGGGGTAGAGATACCCTAACTACAAACATAAGTAAAATGAGAGCTAAATGTAGTCAAAAGACTAACCTCAGCTCTTGCACAGTGGTGGCAGAACAGCTGAGGGAGGAATTATGAAAGTGGACAGATTAAGTAGTGATGGAGATCAGAGTGCTTGAACTCCGATGTAACTCCGATGTAATGTCCGGAATAGGAAATAAAAGATCTGAAGGAGAAAAAGAATGTTACTGACTGTAGAATCAACTCTGATAAACTCTAGAGTCAGAAGTTGTACTTTGCAGAGGAAAGTTTAGTGTTGTGTGGAACAGGCCCAGAGTAAGTCAGAGGACCTCAGAGGAGTTATATATTTGACATCACAGACTGTGTGGACCTCATTCAACCTGACTGCCAATCACAATTTCCGTGTATCTTTGTCAGTTGTACTATGGAAAATGGTTGCTTGATTCTGATTGTTTTTATTAGCAAGAAAATTGCTAATGTCAGTTTTATCACATGCAGAGAGTTATTCATGAGTGTTCAAAAGGGTAATTGCATGACTGAGATTGCTTTCCCAACTGGAATTATGGACAATCATCTCAGTAAGGCCCTTGAAGGCAGAGGTGATGCCCCATATGTCAGAATGTGTGCACTATAGAGGGGCAGAGAGGCCCAAACTCAGTTGTTGCACACTGATGGCAGAACAACTGAGTCTGGGCCTCTCTGTTTCTCCATAGGTGAATACAAAGTTGTTCTGCCATCAGTGTGCAACAACTGAGTCTGGGCCTCTCTGCCCCTCCATAGTGCACACATTCTGACAGGTTATGAGCCCTGAAACATTTAAAAATGCTTCTGTTTGATCTCAAGTGCACTCGCTTAAACTCCAGACAACTCTGGAGTAACACTGACAGTTGCTCTGCGTGATGGCACGTCTCTCGAATGGCCTGGGAAAGAGTGTGATCTATGTATGGTACAGGTCTGACATTGGGTACAGAAGAGAGTATATGTTGTGTGTATGTATAGATTGGGCAAACCCGAAGGGTTTGGCTTGAGGCTGTTCAAGCCTGTGGATGGAACAAGGTGAGCTGTTACCCATATATCAGTTGCCTTGTGATGCACTCAGCGAAGCGTAGTTCCCTGTCCATAGGCACTAGATAAACTCAACATACTGGTGGCATGGCAATCTGATTAAAGTCTTCCATTAGGTGGTGTTACTCTTGTAAAAAGGGGGCGAGAATGAGCATGTGGTGTCAAAGGTAGAGGGTGAAGGCTTTACCTGCCCATCTTCCCATCACTTTGACCACATCAAAGGGGGTGCCTTTTAGTAAGTAGAATAATGTTCCTTCGATACGTAAGCTGTGACCTTTGAAGTTTGATAGCCTGCATTGTTTGGCTATGGCTGCAAGTCTTGTTAGGACCTCTGTTTTGGATAGTGGTTGGAGACCACTTTTGGGATGATGCCATGCAAATATGTGAGTGTTTGGCAGAGCTGGATTAGTTCAAAAGTGGTTTCATAGTGCCACGATGGGGTCTGTGGAGCAGTTTGGTTGGGGGGCACATTGGATGTCTTCACCATCTGGGGCGCATTTCATGGTCGGTAGGTGGAATTTCATTATGGGAAGACCATTGTGATCTTGTATGAATTCGACGTTTTGCCTTGAGATGTGTTTGGACGGGTCGTATTTGGATATGGCTGGTATGGTGAACTCACCAAGCCTCACTATGCAGTAAAAGATGGTAGTTATGCATGTGAAGATGGCTGCATTGCATGGGTCATTTAGGTTGAAAAGGTCACATAGGAGACATAGATCTTTACTAGGAAAGGTGGCTGCTTGGGGTGTTTTGATGTTCATGGAGTGAGACGTGAAGTGCCTTGTAGTACAAGTTTGAGTTCGTCTTGGTTGATGAGCCAAGGATGGCTGTGTAGCAGGTGCCAGGCTTGGATGCCTGCTGTGTAGTTGCCAATGGCTGAGCTGGAGTAGGTGCCTGCACAGCTGGATAGGAATGCAAGGAGGAGGGTGTGGGAGACAGGACAGTGTTCTGATTTGGATATTTGTTTCATGTCGCAGAATATGTGAAAGATGAGCAGCCCAGTGCCATATAGTTCTTTCATGCTTTCTGCCCATGATGCACCCATTACTTCGAGTATACGGTTTAGAGCCTCGTTGGTTACAGCTGTTGATGTTGAACCTCCTGATGGGCAGTTGGCTAAACATGGTGGCATCCATAGACGTAGCCTGTTCTTGGCTAGACAATGTGGGCATAGGGGGGATGGTTGAGGGCATAGATTGGGTTGGTAGGGGCATGGACATGCACTGGTGTTTGTTTCCGGGGTTATTGTGGACGTTGTGGTGAGTGGCGAGTCAAAACAGAAAGGACCAGAGTCAATCGTTCTGGAGGATGCTGATGATGAGCTCGCTTTTGAGCTGAGCCTCAGTCCTGTTTCTTTCCATGACTGTTTGTTTGTCTTGTGCGCTGCTGAGTATCTTGGCTGATATGGTCAGATAGTGTTAAGACTGGATCTCCTCCGCTCAAACTCTGGTTGGAGATCGGAGGTCAAGGGGATTGAATGGCCGGAGATGGCCGGAGGTCTGGAGGATTGCGTCCGGAGGGGTGAAGGCTTGGTGCAGGACTTGTGTGTCACGCCCTTGCACTGTCACGGCCTTCTTGGTCAGAGACGCATCGGAGGAAACCGGAGAAGTTGAGAGGAGTGGTCTAATGTGATATTCAGGCTAGAGTATCTACATACATGGTTTGGAGTATATATAGGTCGGAGGGCTGCGGATTAGTAACGGAGGGCTATGTAGATAAGTAAGACAGAGTCGGAGAGGTCATATGCCAGAGCTGTGCTCCGGGCCAGGAACAGGCCAGAGCTGTGCTACACAGTGTCGGATGGTACAGAGGGGCGAGACTATACTATATACGGAACAAGGAACATACGTAAGGAAATCCATGAGTGGTCCAGAGTTGCGGAGGTACATATTTGACAGGGAATGCGCCGGAGGTGCGAGCAGAGTTGTGTTCCAGAGGTCGGAGTTGACGGGATATGACAGATAGTGACCATTTTGCTGGGCAGTAAGTTCTTTGTCAGAGAGAGGAAGGGTGGCATCAATGATAAACTCGTTAATTTGCTCAGGGATGGGGAATTTTGAGAGGAGCTGATTGAGGGAGTTGTAGATACCACAAGAGGGGTGGTCTGCTGGGTTGTCAGTACTGGGAATGTAGTCAGTGATGATACTGAGCAGATTGGTGGAAGACTCAATGTGCTGGTGAATGTGCCGAAAGATGCTGTTGATTGCCACATTCCTGTGGTGACCAATTTTCCAGCCATCAATGATTCTGTTGTTGTCGCCATATACTGCGACATGGCAGCAGTTGTGTAAGATAGAGTCAACAGCATGGACCAGAAGTTCGAATCCGATTGCTTCTGCCCATCTGATGTCCTTGCGTCTGTATAGCATGGACCATCCTGAGAGAAGTCTCCAGGCGCTGTAAGGAGCTGTTGCTCCTTAGGTCTGTATTCAGTCATTCTACCTCTATTTGACTTTCACTAGGTCATCGTTGAGTCATCAAGCATCCGTGTCTATCCATGTCCATCCGGTTCTGGTCCGCCCTACTTGTATGTACCTGTTTCCTTGTATCTGTTTCTTTTCAATCTGGTCCGTCTACCGGATGGATTCCTACTATATGTATAGTGTACTGGATGCTATGTACTGGATGCTCTGTATTGTGATCCGGTCACCAGATTCATGTCTCTTTTCCCTTCTTTATGCTTATTTAGAGTCTCAGGTGTGCCCAGACTATAAAAGTTGTGTTTTGCACACAGTGCTGGACATCAAATCAATCATCTATCACTCACTTGGAGTGGGAGTCTTCAGTCCTCATCAATCCAGTTGTATCTGGATCTCTTTTCTCTGCTCTTTCTCTCTTGATCCTAGAAGAATCAAGTCCTGTGCTCGTCAGCC
>JBBPTO010000927.1:0-19734 GCA_038094155.1 Pulveroboletus cf. aberrans | reverse complement strand
AGCAAAATTCCCCTTGATACAGGATGAAACTCACCCTCCCATTCTGTCAAATGCAAGATCTTGTGGATCAGGAAGCGGTCCATCTTTCAACACAAAATAAGGGGGCATGAGTTCTCCTGCAGCACTTGCACATTCAAGGATGGTGACAAGCTCTAAGTTATCACTGTGCTGGCAATAGCATTCCTTGTCCTCTGCAGAGTAGATAAACTTCATTCCTAACCCATTCTGCCCACCACCCATCTAATTGCCTTTCTCGTCCTCATTCCAGTGGTGTTCCAGAGGAATCCCATCATATTGTGATTCAATCTGAGCTCGAAGCCAGAAATAACCATCAACAGTTGTTCAATTGAAGTTTTGGGCATGTTTAGGGTCGAGATGGCATGGCTTTGATACCTTCAAAGTTTTGCAGTGCCGTTTGAGGAATTTCTGATGCCAATTCTTGCCCAGGAGCTTTCCACTGATTTCAAATGCATGTGCATTTAAGTCTCGAGGATGGAGAGGAGAAGCCATACTTGAATTTAGAACTAGCCATTCAGCTAGGACACGCTCCTGAGCCTCACTGAGAAGTTGTGAGTCCTTGCGAGCTTGATGGAGGGGTTTGCTTAAACCATTGACACAGTCATTGAGTGTCTGATGGACAACCTGCCGGACAATCTCAGTTTCTTCATTTCCCCGGCCCGGTGTGCCTTGACGTCACTCACCTTATGGGCAGTAGCAGCTGCGGAAATGGTCTTGTAAGTCCCATTAGCAAGATTACTGATAGCGAGCTCCATTCGGGCCTCATATTCTGGGTCCGTGGTTGAAGCTCGCTGCCCCCGACGACTGGCCATCACCAGCAACCACACGCTCTATGGTATTACGGTGAGTAAATGTGGCCGTGTGACCACTGTGTTTGAGCTCTGCTTCGGCACACACTCGGCGAGTGATGCCAGCGTGACAACAACTCACTTCACGATCTCAAGAAGTACACCATTGTTTTTATTCGTTCAACTTGGAGCTTGTAGTTATAGTACAAGAACTATGGCAGGTAAGGTCGATAAGTGAGAATGTTGTGTTTTTACTGGGGTGCCGGTTTGGGGGTAGGTGCCGGTTGGGGGGTAGGGGATAGTACCATAAGTACTGTCGGTTCGTTTTGTTTGCATTTCCAAATTGTTCATCCCACAGTAGTGCTCGGGAAATTCGGCATCGGAAGGGTTTCGGATCCTCGATCGAGGGAAATACCATACGCTTCAAGTCTCTCACAGTGACGACGACAACATGACAGGCTTTTCATCCGAGTATACATTGCAGAGTGCACCGTGGCAACGCATGTTAGGTCCTTCAACGACTTCACGAAAATCCCCGCGATGCTAATTGTACCAATACTACATCTCTCAGATCCCCACACCAAGTCTAAATGGACCAGACCTTCAGTTGCACTTGCAATACTTGTAATCTCCATCAGTACAGGCCTTGTTCTTCCCGGCGCAGCCATTTTGATTGCAGGGACCGACGGTTTTTCCGCACTTGTCGCAGGGGCATCCCAGTTTCGGGCCTGCCGTGCATTTCCCAGTCAGAGATTTTCCATCAAATTGAGGATCGCAATCTGTGGTTCAAGGTGAACGCTCAGGGCATCGTTCGGGACAATAACGGGGTCGAGTTTACCCCACGACTGGCAGTGAACGTAGCCGCAGGCACGCGCCACGATGTGATTCTCCTATGGGAAAAGGGGTCAGCAATCGTTATCCTGCCCGTGGACGAAACGGAGCGACATACTTCATGTTTGTTAATGTCCACAGATGCTGCGGAGGTGAGGGCGGTGACAACAGCGAGAACGATGGGGAGCTTGGCGATGTACATGACAAGAACGGTAGGTGGGTACGATGTGAGCTCAGGTTTGAAGATGATGTTCAACTGTCGAGGGACTCGGGCCCCACCAAAGAGGTTTATATACTCGCCGACCCCCTCTGGAAACAGACTGGGACTGTAACATTGGCGACCAAACAGCTCGAACTGAGACGCAGTTCCGGCGAGTGGGTGCAGCTGCTAAACCATACGGGTGAGTGATATGTCCGCCGTTCATATGCTGCGATTGAGCACGAACGTAACATGTCGGTGATTAAATCGTTTTTCAGTGTAGATCGTGCAGTGCTTGGCGACTGGGGCCCTTGACAAGCCCGAGTTGAGTTTTATCGCCTGTGGCCGATGCATCGGAGAGGTATGGAAGGGACCACCGAGCCTTTGTGTGGTACAGAAGAGCAAACGCCGCTTCAATTCAGACGTCTCGGACACACAGCACAATCGAGCATATCGCTGCCACTAGCAGGTTGGGCCATCCCATGCTAATGGGAGCCCCAAGATGAAATCGGGTTCAACCTCAGGACTCCATGGTCGGGCTCTTGTAGATTCTACGGATTCGAATTTAGTGCAACCGCGTGGTTGCTGCCTGTTCATTCCTGGTTCGTGGGAGCAATTGAACTGACCGTATCTCATGTACATAAAGTGGAGGTGGAGCCGTCTGTCGCAAGATTGATTTTGCTAGTACTCCACTGCGGCGGCACGCGAGATGGCATCCGCCACATCTCTTGTTTCACTCCGAATCACCGCGCCTTTTGCTTCACCGGCCCGCTCTGCTATCTCCAGAGTCAGGACCCGACACTCTAGTTTCAGGTTGTGCAAACCAGCGGTGGCCCGGAGAGTGAGTTCCGGTCGTTGGAGTTGGAGCTGTGTGTGAGTCGACTGTGATAGGCGGATAGTTTCAATGCGCACCAGTGCCACAGTGCATCTGGGCCACTGTGATAATCTGGCAAATAATATTTGTCTGTGGATGCGTCAGAGAAAAAACGTGGATCCTCGGGGTTCGGTAGACATTGAAACCGTTATTCATGCATAATAGTTGAATTTCTACGACGAAGCGATGGAATTGGGATGATCCAATTCAAAAAGGCGAGTGTCATTGAGGACCGTCTCATGCACGGTGCGGTGTACACTTTAGGAGAGTTGTAGCCTGCAGGGATGCGTTGACTCCCTGTCGATAAGTCACTTGAGGTGAAAGCTCAACCCGTGCGCGTGACGTGATTCCCGGGTTCTGTCCCGACTCCCCGAATCTTTTCTGTTCGCCCTCAACACCTTTCCATCGCCCCCAATGCTCCCTGCGACAAAGCCGATGATCCCTGGAGTCCGGACTCATAACGCACTTCCCACATATGATGTGGACCACCACATCGGGATGCGAGACGACTCGGATGACGAGGCAACAATCAAGCAGCGCATCTGTCACTTTGTTGTTAACCTGAGTGTCGACCGCGCAAGGTGCCTCGGGCACCCGTCTATCAAATTCAGTCTATAGAGGGTGCGTCCTGTCGGCCTGAGCCCTTGCTACTGAGCTCCCTTCGCCTTCTGCCCTCCCACGTGGGTCATGAGTCCTAATGGTACCCGACTGCACGGGCCTTCGAACGGATGAGTTCCCGAATGAAGTGTTGGACTCCTAGCTCTCTTTGTGAAACCATGAGGTGTCCTCGTTCGGATGTGTTGGCTAGCGTGAAGTTGGAGCGCGCGAATTGTTTGTCGTAAGAGCGGATATGTACTTGTTGTGTTCGGCGATACGAGCAATCGGTGCGGAAGCTTCCTCAGCATTGCGAGAATGCTCAATTGAGAAGGTGTCGGGGAGATCAAGTTCCAGGTTTTCTGGAGGGGTTGGTCAAGAGACGATTTGAATTCTCAGAGTTTGACGAGAACACCTTGCACTCCGCTCAGATCACTGGACTCGCACTGGAGGACGAGCGACTTCTTGAATACCCAGACTGCCCGATGGTGGTCAGAGATGTCGTCCAGGATTACAGTCGCTTAAATGTTTCCTCACTCTGCGTCTGCTCGCGTTCTTCCCATCCTTTTCTGTTCCTCGGTTTGTAGTTAATTGACCTTTTAATCCATCCAATAAAATATACCATAGATGATCAACGAAAGGCGACTCGGAATTGACCATACTTGTGATGGGAGTAATTTAATCACTGGGATCTATATTTTGGACCTGCTTGTACCTCGAAAATGTTCCCATCGCTATGACATTGTGTAATGCGGCACTTGCTTCATATGATTATTATAAGCCTCTTCAAGTTGTGACTCCGAGACTCCACGGCTACTTCAATTTAGGGGGTAGCTCATGCACATGTATAGATCGATTAGGGTACGGTGTGACTAACTCGTAGTAAGACCACTAGCCGGATCAACCGTCTCCACATGGTTACTTCCTGTAGAATCTCATTCCCGGAGCCTTGGATCACATGCTTAGGATGCTTTGCCGGGAACCTGAAAGCGAATACAGGTCGGGAGCGGGAATCGGGTGGTTGCCATCCTTCGTGAACCGAGATGGTGGCTGGTCACCAAGACGAGTCAAACTCGAGCCTTAAGGGATTTCTTTCTCGGAGTCTGAGTGTGATTGTTTAGGCACGCGAGCCTGTCGGAGTGTGAAAATAGACCGATCGGTCAACACTAATCGACTATCGACCCCTTGTTATGACGATTCTATCCCGAGTCGAACTTTCGAATCGAAGCATCCCGATTGTCACGGGAATTCGACCGTTACACCGCATGAACATTAGTTTCATACGTCCCACGGAGAGAGTATATGTGTTCTCTGACTCCACCGAAAGATATTATTTGCCGGATCATTCAAGTCGTGGTGCGCATTAAAACAGCCCTTCTTACACAGTCAACTCCGGGTCACTCACATAAATCCCTCAACTCGAAAGACACCCAGGCCATCATCTTAACTCCAACTGACTGGAACTCACTCCCTGGGCCACCGCTGCTCGTACAGCCTGAAACTGTGGTGGCATCATGCTAACAATATGACATCTTGGATACCGTCAGTACAATTGCTCGCACAAGTCAGCACTCTAATCTTGAAACCAGCACAAGTATGGTTGCAATGGATAGGCTATAACCACGCGGTTGAAATTCGGATCCGTAGGATGTACTAGAGCGACCATGGAACTTGGACGTTATCCTGTGTTATTCCATCTTGGAGCCAGCGTTTGCATGAGATAGTAGCGGCAACGACATGCTCGATTCTACTGCGTATCCGGAACGTCTGAATTGAAGTGGCGTTTGCTCTCCTGTGACGACAGACTCGGAGCTCCCTCCGATGCATCAAGTGGTCACAGCAGTAAAACGCAACCCGCTCGCCAGGAGCCCAATCAGCGAGCGTTCCAATATATAGGATTGAAATATTTCAAAGGCCCACGATAAGTTGCAATCGCAGTAGGTGGTCGGCGGATATAGCTGTACTGTGTACACAGTACGTGTCGACCTCTCAAAGGACACTTGCGGTTGGGGTTGATCTCCATGTCGTTGTAATGACTGGGCTGAGCTGCGCCTGCCTTCCTGGCCAATGTTCATGCGAGTCTCCATCGGTGGCCCCCGTGGACATCCAGTGACCCGCAATTCCCACCGGATCGACAAAAAAACGTTTTCCAACGCTTTGGAAACTCCATGGTGTGTCGATGCACGTCTCGTGGGCTGACATACCACAGTGAGAGTCACCGCTTGTAATGAAACGGAAAATCTGGTCTGTGGGGATTTGTCCCTGAAGCTGAAGTACTCATACAGAGTTAAAATCAACTACGCTAATAAGGGCAACTGTATACCATGAGACGCAACATACAATAACTTGCCTATCGGCACCGAGTCCATCAGCGCGAAGTGGACGAGTTTCTATGTGTTCGCGTTCGAAGTTGTTTGAGACCAGTCTGGAACTGTCGACGTCTCTGGTAAGCGCGCATGCCGGCGGACCCTTTTCAATAATCATCCAATCAAAGTCAACGGGTGGCCATGCGAAGAAATCGTCGAGCGAATCCGCTGAAGGGGGAGATAATGTGAGTTGGCGTAGGCGGTCATACAATATCCAAACCAGTGCCAAGACTTGAATGATATCAGGCACCATAATCGTACAGGCGGGTCCGTTACATGAGCGTACTAGAAATGCATGGAAAGTCAACATAAGGGAGATAAAAAGGTAAACGTAGAATCTTCGCCATCGACAAGAGGTCCGATGAACGTGCTTCAACCAATGGAATCAACCATGCATGGTCACCAACATTGTGCTCCATGACGTCATCTACTCTAAAAGGGCCATCTATTGCGTATAGGCACTCATCCCACGAGCGAGGTATCACGGTCATCGAGAAGACAGACGGTTCACAGCCTACGAGCTATGCGTTGTGCCGTTTACTTGCCACCGGTCGTACCGAGACCCATCGTCGCCTTGAAGGTGTCGTAGATCCACCATTGGAAACCTTTCAAGAGGTGTAAATCCGGTGTCTCTTTTCTATCGCCATGGACGATGCTCACCAGTCAAGGTACCAATCATGATCACACGCGTACCGAGACCCTTGGTGGTAAGGGCAACCACGCCCGTCTCCGATGCGATCTGACCAATGCTCTTGCCCTTATTTGCAGCTTTGCCCATGAGCGACACGATCGAGTCAGCGGGATGTGATACGATGGCACAGACGATTCCTGCAACGTAACCGGAGGCAAAGGTGATGCCAAGCTGTATCGTCTTGGAATAGCTCTCCTTGGGCGCCGTGAAATAGTGCGTATAGAACAACTGCACAATCTTTTCAAAGACGAAGAACTTGGCCATCGTATAGGGTATCTATACGAACGCAGCTGGTAAGCGACGAAAAAAACTCGATTGAATGCGCGAGGTACTGACTTGGCGTGACCAAAGAGGAACGAGGGAGCCGAACGGATATCGAGTCTCGACCTTATTCATCCTCATTTCGCTGAGGGCGGCGCCGAACGCAGTTGGGAACGTCCCGCTGGGACTGGTCTGGATTTTGACCTTGGTCATCTCCAACGGGCAGAGCGCGATGTCGGCAAAAACTTCGGCAGAGGCAGAACCAGCGAGCCAGATCATAGGCTTGTATTGATTGGTAAGCTCTTCCCCAGCCATGTTCGAGTACAAGTCCTTGAACACTTCGTAGAGACCGTACTTGAACATGCCCTGAAGAGAGTATCCGACTAGGGTGGGGCCGAAGCCTTTCCAGATGCCGGTCTGACCCTCTTCGCGGACGAGCGTGGCAAGACCGGAGGTGAGGCTTTTGTACTTGGTAGGATTCACCTTTGGTACTAGGTTGAGAAGAGGTCAGGTAGAAATCGAGTAGCGTGCCTGCATGTTAGTTTTGGCTACATCGAGCGGGGTGATACCAGCGTGCGTGGGACCGCATGCCAGAGCACCACCGAACATGCACTTGGAGTAGTAAGCGGCGTCGTGAGGGACAGGGCCTAGGTATCTAGCGACACAAAGTCAGTGAAGTTCGAGCATCAGAGCATGACCGGAAAAACCGGCGGCTACCTTGCATCCCACTTTCCTGATGGTGCCAAATGAGCCATTATAAGGAAACGAGGGGATCTAAACAATCAATCCAGGGAAAAGACCAGCGTGGAGATTGTTCTAAGGGCGTGCGGAAGAGCGTGCCCTTTCGATAGCCGCTTTAGCGTGCTCGTTCAGCAGCTGAAGCCTGATTACGACACCTGGTAGGACCGACCGCCAGTATGAATCGGATCGGACCGATGTTATTACTAACACTCACGATCCCCGACCTATACCGCCTAGTGAAATGCCACTGACCAATAGATCTCAGCTTAGTACTTACCAGTGCGAGGCATCGATGTATGTCAGCAACCGGCGACTATATTCCGATTACGGTTTCGAAGAATATGGTCCGTAAGTCAACGTCTGCACGTTCCATGAATATCGTTGAAGGTAAATTACTTGCCAGCCGCTATGAAGTTCGGATAGTGTCACACCTACGATGCGGTTACGATTTGCAAAATCGACCCAGGGGACCTCGATGTCATCTGTTTGGCACCAACTCGAACCTGGAATGACGAGCTCGGCGCTCCGGACGTACTTCGACCATTCAATGGGTGCAGCAGACAGACTCACTCTTAGGTCTCCAATCTCGTCATCAACTACGCATAAGCATTGGACCGGTACGTCACAACTGCACTAATGCTTCGGCCCGAGATGCGAGTCGGTGCACTGAGTCTCCCAATGACACTGACTGCCTCAACAAACACACTCGGATTCTTTGCGGGGCCTATAGTTGAAACATCGACATCTACGCTTGCACTAATACTCCACGGTGGATCACCAAATATTATTTCAGTGGGCTATAAAAATGACGCGCGTCTCTACAGGAGATATTGCGGATGAGTCCACTTCTTCAGTGGCCCTTGGCACAGTTCATGTGCGTTGTCAACCATGTTCACCTATAACTTATCGCTCTGATCCCTTCCAGCGATCGCAACTGCGATTCTATCACCTTTGGGGGAAGCCTTTCGCTGATTTCAGGATCTTCCTCAACTGGGATATACGTGGAAGCGAGAAGAAGCTTGATGATGTTTTGGGCATTGAGAAGCCCTCTTCCTCGGTGGAAACTAACGACATCGAGCATACGCTATCGGCGCGAGACATGAACGCCTCGCAAAGATGACGTAGGGAAGAACCACTTACCCTCTCGCGATCTCGTTGCGTTACTCGATCGCGCAAATCATGGAGTAGCTTGACCGCCTTTCTGTCGTCTCCCATCTGCAGGATATGGATGCGGAACAAGTGCCTGGGAATACATTTTGCGTTGAGTTTCTGAGAAAAACGAATGATGGCATCAGACAGCTTCAGGTGATCAGCTATTTGGTTCCAGAAGTCAGTCTATCTCGTTGCCTGTCTTTGGGGTAAATCCCTCACTCGCGATACCATCCGTGATGACCAGGACAACGACAGGTATCGGCGGGGAGATTTCGAATATCAATGGAATGCTTTCTTCGAATATCTGTTCCACCTTCTCCGCCATCGCTTTTTCGCCTAGACGTTGCGTCAATGTTAGAAACGAAGTCAACAACCAGACATGAGCTGACCTCCGCAGCCGGTGACGGAATCGAAAATGCATTCGAATTCTTCTCGGGTCTGAGGCCGATTCATGAACCGTCAAAGTCAACAATTCCGTCGATATCTTACCTTGATACAGGACTGAGCTTGTTCATGATGTAGGAATCTGACATCCAAACCGTCCCATTCGTCATGCGAAGATAGCATGTCAACTACCCCTGTGAGAGCCCCTCGTGTTTGTGACCATGAATGCTCCATCTAAAGGATAACCACAGCAGATGAATAGGACGACGACACTAAAAGACAAAGACAACTCACGGAATATGAGTCGTCGACTAATGTGAAGCACTTCGATCGACTATTACCTAGCGTGAATTTGTGGTCACTGACCCATTCACAAGATAGACTCACGCTAAGTGCTGGAGTTGGACATTCTCCCGGGGCCTGAGGTTAATGGGAGGTGAGGCTTTAGGTACATCGATCCAGTCACTTATTGGGCTCGTGGATGGCGGGGGATCAATCTGGTTCCTGTTCCGTTCCGTCTCGTCAGGCAATAGTCGAGAGCAGGTGGCATAAGGTATAAATACTGACGTGGACTTGCTAGGCGAGGAATATATCCATGGAAATGGGGTAAGCTTCCGTGGCGGAAGCATGGGAGGACTTGGTGTCTCCGCGGCCGGCACGGGAGGTTCTAGTTGGAATCGCAAGCTCGAGGAGCACGCCAGCACTTCGTACTCAAAAACCTTTTGACAACAATTCGTGAACAGTCGCATGGTCCGAATCGACAGAAATCGGAAGGTGTACATACGAGAGCAGTCCGGCCAAATCGATCTTGGAGTCGTGCTCCTTCGGTGTGCGAGCGACTTGCTGTGCCTATTCCTGTAGAACTCGATGGTTTCGAGTGCGTGCGGAGACTACCAGGAACTACTCACTCATTTCGCCCTACGAAACCCGACAAGTTAGCGTTTCGTTGGGGTAATCATGAGTGGAATACCCTTATTAAACCGCGGGCAATGTATAACTGGTGGTCGTACTCTCCGCGAAGGGGGACTGCGTACGGTGGGATGTTATTGCCTTTCGTTGGAATCTGAGTATCCGTCAGGGTGAGGGGTGTACAGGGTGGTTTTATGTTGCAGCTTACCCATGTCAGTGGTAGCATCGCGGTATCGCGAACGACTTCTGTGTGGTGCATGCGTGGCGACGGGAATTAACCTAGCGAACGATGCTGTTGCACTCGCTCGCAACTGAGTAGGTCGGGTTAGAAGTAGGAAGAGTACACGCACTGTGCTTGTCAAACCCGCTTTAGTATAGCACTCACAGACCGTTCGAGACATGCCTCTCGGACGGCAACGTGCTCTGGAGCACGGAGCGCCACAACCCCTAGAATGTTCATGGAGCTCTTACTTTTTGGGAAGGTTTCATATACATCCATCGTGCAACAAGCACGGGAGTTCAAGCACGAGTGCCGTCATGACTTGTTGGGTCAGCCTGGAAGCGGGATGGGCTGTGGGCCTTCGAACGTGACAAACACGCCCTTGGCCCTTTGGCCACGTGGATCAGTCGAAGTCCTGCAAGACGACGAGAAGACCATAAAAGAGCAGTAAAGTTCTTCCGGTCGATCCTGGTACTGGCTCGGGATGAATCGATGACCAATGGCGGGGGATAACAAACGGTGCAGTGTGCAAACAATATCGAGTTTACCACTATTGAACGAGTATCATACTGGTCGAGGGCGTTCGATTGCGTAAAACGATTGGCATCACATCTCGACTCCTAGCAGCGCTGTCCTGCAAATAAATCTGCCCGGTATGTCCTTCTGGTTATTGTACAGGATCCTGTTACCAAGGGCATTTCGCGGTTGGGCCAATCATACCCCCAAACCAAAGTTGTTCGGGGGGGGGGGGTTGGATGTTGGACACTCTTTTGTTCCTGAAATTTGCACCACTGCTTGTGACTTGGTTCTCGGAGATATCGACCGATTTGGATGAGAGTCCTGACGTCCGCAAGCGGCACCCTTTGTTACCGGAACTTTGACCCTACCCTTTGACACGAGGTCCCATGCGCTCTTGCAAGCGACAACGAGGCCGAAAAATGGAAGACTCATCAGCACGAGGTAAACTTTTTCAGACGTGGTCGAATTGATGGAACAAAGAAGACCCCGCAGGCTTGCGGTGCACTCTGTGGATCGCACCGGTCTAATCGGAACCAAGCAGGATGCCGGCTGTGACTTGGGCGCAGGTCAGAGGCTTCCACCACGATAAATTGGTGGGTATCTGTCCTGGAACGCTCACAAGGTCGTACGAACGAACTGCGGTCTTGCTATCAATCGCTGTCAGTCATACAATTATCACCTCCTTCACCCTTCAGTCAGCACATAATTCGAACCACGGCTTTCGTTGGCGACAGTCCAAAGGTTCTCGAAATCTCCAAAAACCATGGAGGTAAGTGACCCTTGATATCCAGCCAAGTTCACTGAGCTGATATCAGAATCATCAGGCAACCGAGCGAGATTTCACAGCAGACGTCAAAAGTCACATCGATGACTTTTTGATCCCCAAGTATACGAACGGCATGCCGTTCAGGCTCATAGACACATACACGGGACTCATCTTCGAGCGTTCCGAAATTGTTTCGCTTCTCAAATCAAGAATGGATTATCAGACAAAGCTCGACGTCGTTATTCAAGAGGCAGAACATCTCGCCGTCACGATCGACCCCGATTCCCCATCCCAGCGTTCTGAGCTCGCCCATCTTGACGACTTCATCGCCGAGTATTTGGCATACGCCATGTTTTCCCATCGTTGGCGAGGTCAAGAACCCACCCTTGACGATGTTAGAAACGCACCTTTTGGCATCTACTCCATGATGAGCAGCGATCTAGCGGAAGAGGACCCAAAAGTTCTTCGCCTTCTCAAAGTCGATGTCAGCAATCTCCCCTCTGGCATCGAAAAGCTCCAGGAATTTTGCTGTGTGGCGGCGAAGTGCGGATTTCGCTGGGCCTGGTCGGACACGTGTTGCATCAACAAGAAAGATTATGCAGAGACGTCGGAATCTATCAACTGCATGTTCCTCTGGTATCGCTGCAGTTATCTGACGATTGTTTATCTCGATGATGTCGATGAGGTCGAAGAAGGTCGTCTACCGGCCGTGGAGAACGAGGATGGTATTACGTGGTTCGAAGATCCCGAGATCAAGCATCCCCTTCCCGCTTCCGACTCGCCAGCACTCCAAGGGTCCCCCGACACTTATGCAGAAACGTTCCAGACGGCCCCATACCTTTCACTCCATGACCGCCTCCAGGATGGAAGCCTTCCAGAACTCCGAACCATGGAACCAGATGCTCAAATTGAGAGACCACACTTGGAGGCTCATCTCTGCGATAATTTCCCGGATGTCGATAGTCATGAGGTCAGGGGAAAATATCGCAAATTACCTGTTTGGGTTACAAGGGGCTGGACCTTGCAGGAGGCGCTTGCGTCCAAGCGTCTTCGTTTTTATAGCAAGCAATGGACACTGCTAGAAGAAGCCAACGATTATGATACGGACGAGATGGAGGAAAAGATTTCCATATCTTCGTTCAGGTTCAGAGCCCAGCTGGTAGATCATCGCGCTACCGACCTTTGGAGTGAAGCGTTGAAGAGATCCACCGATGTTCCTTTGGAAGACCTGGTCAATTTCAAGATTGGAACAAGGGATGTCAGGTCGAGGTTGTGCTGGGCTGCTCGACGAACGACGACCAAGGTGGAGGACATGGCGTACTGTCTCCTCGGTATTTTCGACATCAGCCTGCCAGCCATGTACGGTGAAGGGAACCGTGCGTTCTTCCGATTGCAAGAAGAGATCATGAAACGCACTGGAGACGTGTCGCTCTTTGATTGGCGTGGACGTAGCTCTACCGTCAATTCTTTCCTCGCATATAACCCCGAATGCTTCATACAACCCAACCTCCCTGATCCTGTCATCGAAGACCCGATCGATTCACCACCCAAGATGATCATGCACTTGCTCAGGATATTGACCTCGGCGACGCTGACCGGTTTCGCAGCGGCAGTCAGTGAAGCCACGAGTTGGATTGGGAAGATGATGAAGTCACCCCCGCCCGGTCACACCCTCGTCAACGGAGGACTGAGTGTGTCTCTGTTCGAATACCCAGTCGAGCGTTGTCAGTACCTGCAAGATTCAATGTCAGGCAGCACTTACTGCCATTATAAACTGGATGTAGACGGATTGGGTTCCAGCATAGTGACCTTCACGTCACCCTCGCCTGACTTGATGAATAACCCGACGGAATACTACCTATGCCGAGCGTGGAATCACGATGCCCACAACGTTTTCAAGGTCCTCCTCGACCTCCTAGAATATGCCGCACGCGACATTTTGGGTCAGATCCTAGATAGTGGTGACAAGGAATCGGAATCCCCCGATTGTAAGTGACGATTTCGAATTTGTTCGGATGGAGGGTTGACTGTCCAAAAGGTGTGGTCGAGGACGACGAGGATAGCCCAGAGTCCAAGCTGCGAGAAGAAATACGAATGAAACGGAACGAAGTATTGAGGTTCTTCAAAGCAGGGTTCCCGGTGTACCTGATCCACCTCAAGGACGGGCGTCGGGTTAGGGTGAACACGGTGAAGCGAGTGGTAGCAGAGTATACAAAGTTCGACTTTACGATGCCTGTTGTGACACGATTGGTTCTTTGAGTGGATCTTTCAGAAATTTATGATTTGGGCTTCTCTTGGTTTGGTCTCGGGAAAGATTTAGTATTTAATGTTTATGTTCGGACGATACCGAGCTCGGAGTCCTGGTGCCTAGTGTGGCACACTCGTGACGACATGCTGTATCATTGCCGACTACTCGCCGGCACTGGTCCGATGGCACCGCTGGCAATGACCCACAGACCTTCAGTTTGGCCGCTAAATTTATAGGACTCGGTGTGCCATAACAGAACGTTCAGATATCCATGTTCGATTGAGCTAAACATTACTCACAGCTTGAAGCCAGAATATGGCACCGGGTCGTGCCAAACGATGCTGAGCCTGACTCCACTATCTGGGCGGTATACGATTGTTACACCGCAACAACGTCCCAGTCATCATCCGAACCCCGCACTCAGTATGAATCATCATATCAATCAAAGCCCGACAAGTCTCGCACAAAGACATATTGAAGCGGACTATCGCGCAACTTGAATCGGGCACTATGTTCCCACGGTAACCAAGCCGCATTGATGCCACTACATCCGAGTCGACGTGGATCGGTCAGTCGCTGTGTATGTTCCTACTTGTCGTTCAACCTTTCGTATCTGATTTCCGTCCGTGCACCAGATCCGTTAGATATCCGTGAACGGCAGATCACTTTTGGCGTTGGGAACACCGAAGTTCATTTCAGTCCGATGTCTACCGTTGCGCCACAAACTGCCAACATGTAGTACGCCGTTCCTTTTTTTATGTTATATTTGAACTTGCGTGATGTAGAGCCACTAGACCTGAGCGCTCACCCTGAATTTGGTCAGCCAAGACTCGGCGTTGAGGTTCCTATGTTCCCCTGTGGTTATTCCACGCCCCCGGCCCGCCCTCGAGCTGTCGTAAATATACCCTACACCGACGTGAGCCCCCTCGACGTCCCGGTTTTCCCACCTTTCCCTTTCCTCCATGGCTCCCTCCACGGTTTCATAATTGGGCTGGTTTGTGTTGTTCCTCGTCTCTCGCCATGCTTTCATCTACGATACGGTTCGGACTACTTATTCTGCCGTTTCTATCAGTCAAAGTACTCGGTGTGTCTCAGTCCATCGGCCTGACACGTCGATCTCTACCCGTGCGTAACGACACGGAGTGGTCGCAATGGGCGAAAGGTCAACGAGACGCTATCATTACAAAGTACGGACTACAGGGACATGAAAAGAGGGCGGCGGGAGAAAATCTGTAGGTCTGGAGTGGTTCATGGCTTTGCGTGTCGCTGACGTGCCGTCCAGCATCGTGAATCAAGGCTGTGATGCCAGGTGGGTACATTCGACGGGGCGAAAGCTGGTCTTACAGCGTTCCTTTAGTTTTTATGGCACTTTGACGATCGGTACGCCACCGTCCTCCTACAACGTCGCTGTGGACACGGGGTCGTCGTACGTCCTGTTTTCGGAACACAAGGTATATCTGAGTTTATAGAAGACCCACTTTAGAGACCTATGGATCTCATCGTCGAGTTGCGATTCCACGTGTGCTGGGACGGGAAACTTCAATTCTTCAAAGTCCTCGACGTTCAGGAGTCTCAACCGTACCTTCAACGTTACTTATGGCAGTGGTGAAGCAAGTGGTACACTCGCCCAAGACGTCGTGCAGATGGCTGGATTTACTGTGTCTAACCAGGAATTTGGTACATTGCCGTTCCTCGCTAGGAATGTTGCGCTGTTTAACCGTTTTTCAGGTTATGTGACCACCACATCGTCTGGTTTCTTACAGAACCCCGTGACGGGCTTGATTGGTCTGGCATGGCAGTCCCTTTCATCATCGGGTGCGATGCCATTTTGGCAGGCGCTTGCTATTGGGAATTACTGGAATTCGCCATTGATGGCCTTCCACCTTACCCGGTATGTTGGGGGATGGTGAGCACGCACATAGATTGACGTGCACGGATTCAAGCTACCTCAACGATACGCATGCGGGCGGACTAGAGCCTGGAGGGTCGTTCACCATGGGTAACGTAATTTGGACTCGCCAGGAGACACTCGACTTACCCCTTAATACTAATACAAAAGGATACGTCAATGAAACTTTATACACTGGCACTATCGATTACCAAGACATTCCGACGGGCCAAGCTTCGTACTGGTTACAAGGAATTAAGTGTGAGTTGTGCTGCATGAGATCCATCGTGGGCCACTTCATGTTTACAATTCCATAGCAATGACTGTACAAGGACATTCCCTGTCTTTACCGAGTGGTTCTGCATCGTATGCCATAATCGACACTGGTACGACGCTCATGGCCGGCCCGGCGTCGAGCATAGCAGCCATTTATTCCCAGATTCCTGGCGCTTCTGCTGGAACAGGCGACTGGGAAGGGTTCTATAGTTACCGTAAGTCCCCGGGTAGTGCTTCCCACCCACAATATATAAAATCTGATAACCACTACAGCATGTACACAGGAGGTCAATATCGAGATATCGTTTGGTGGACCCAGCTGGGCGATTAGTCCCGCAGACTTCCAATTTCAATCCGGCTCTTCATCCGATCGTTGCTTTGGTGCATTCTATTCAATCCCTACGTCATCCAATACGCCGCAGTGGATTATTGGCGACACGTTCTTGGTACGGCTCTCCGTTTTTTGCGCTTCCGCCGTTAACGCGAGGTCGATCAGAAAAACGTGTATTCCGTGTTCAGATTCAATCCGCCCTCTGTGGGGTTTGCTGCCCTGTCCGAAACAGCCCTGGCGATGAACGGGATCGATGCAACCATTCCCACAGCGACGCTTGGAGCCATTGTTGCCTCTGTCACCGCGGACGCTACCTCGATTCGTATGACGACGCGCACCTCCACTGTTTGGATGTTGTTCATTCCCTTCTTGCTCTCCATTGTGATGCACTCGTGAATCGAGGATTTCGAGGACTTGGATGCTAATATACTGTATTCTAGTACAAGGACTGTTAATCTACATGGCATGGATCTAGATGTGGATGTGCGCGCGGTGAGATATTATTTGTGGCTGTGGATGTACCTTGCTGCGGACAAGGCATCATGACACACAGGGCCTGCTAGGCTGCGCAAGCCTCTTGGCATCCACACTGGCGAACAAGTATGTAATGCACGGAACGAAATCCACAGCGCCGAATCCGACGGTGTACAAGACAAGCACTGCTGTGCACAGTGAGGCCCGCAGTTTCCGTCCACCAAGGTCGGGTATTTCTAGGCGGCTCTTTGCTACAACAATAATTCTTTGCCTTGTTCCCAGTTTTCTCCCACCCTCTACCTCTCTCTGGTCCACCGGGGGGACCTCTCGTTCGACCTTTGAATTCGACGTTTACGACCGCGCTGTCAAAAGATGGTATCGAACCTTGTCTCTGCCACGTCCGTTCTGTCGCTATGGTTGTTGCTCCAAGCATCTGCAGCGCCCACCGAGGCACCTCTGTCAGCTGGTCTGAAGATACCTTTGCAGATGAGGTCCCCCGCCAGCAGTCGTAACCCGGCCGAACTCAGTCTGCTCGCCAAAAGCCAACGTGACGCTGTCATTGCAAAATACTCGGGGGAACCGAGCCGAAAACGGAGTACGGGGTACAACCTGTGCGTCCGCACGTCTGAACGTTTGAAATGGCCTGTAAACTGACTGTGGGGTTTGCGCAGGATCGTTGATCAACAGTATGACTCTGGGTGCGTGGTTTCGCACCATGCCGCAGCTCCGTTGCTAACTCCGAGCAACAGGTATTACGGTTCGTTGGCCATTGGGACGCCTCTTACCTCGTTTGACGTCATACTGGACACTGGATCATCGTGAGTAGTGAAACTCGTTTGCCTGAAAGTCGCTTTGGAAGAGTAACCATTGCATATAGGGATCTTTGGGTGGCCGGCAGCGGGTGCGGAGACTCGTGCAGGGGACTCAGTATGTTCAACCCGACTTCGTCATCATCCTTCAAGAACCTCTCCACGCCGTTCGACATCCAGTATGGCTCGGGCGAAGCCGTCGGTTATCTCGGGCAAGACGTCATCGAGATGGCTGGCTTCTCGGTCTCTAATCAAGGATTCGGTACGACGCGCTTCGTTTCTCGGTTGTTCGTTTGGATGGCTGATGTCGCGTATCACAGCCGTCGTGGACGCGGTGTCAACCGATCTCCTCTCGTCGCCGGTGTCTGGGCTCGTGGGCTTGGCTTGGCAACCGATTGCCAGTTCGGGCCAAACGCCGTTTTGGCAGAACCTCGCCAGCAGCGGGGTAATGGACTCTGCTTTGTTCGCGATCCAACTACGCAGGTGAGACGAGCACTCGGAAATAATTCGATGATCGCCGGCTGAGATTAGTCAGGTATTCGAACTCGACGAACCCATCCCAATTGGAACCGGGAGGCGAGCTCACGTTCGGTGTGTCTTTGAATTTATTGGTGAATCACACAAGGGACGCCTGACGACGTGCATCAGGATACACAAACAGCAGCCTGTACACGGGTTCGATTGATTACGTCGACATCCCTGGTACCCCGTCTTACTGGTACCTGAATCTCGCTTGTGAGTCGTTGGTGACGGGGGACGCGGACAGCGGAGACTGATGGTGCCTTGATAGCATTGAAAGTACAAGGCAATACGGTATCGTTGGGGAGCGAGACGACCGCTGCCATCGATACGGGTACGACCAACATTGCCGGGCCTGCGTCCGCCATCCAATCCATCTACGCTCAAATACCAGGCTCCTCTGCCGCAACGGGTGAATGGGCCGGATATTACCAGTATCGTGCGTTCTTGGTCCCGCGCGGGGCCATGCAAGCCGAGCTCACCCTTTTTCCTGCAGCTTGCAGTACCTCAGTGACGGTCGAGTTTTCGTTTGGCAGCAACACGTGGACAATGAGCCCGAGCGACTTTCAGTTTACGTCGATCAGCTCGTCCGAGTGTATCGGCGCGTTTTTCGAAGTGAGCACGTCGCCGGGAAGTACGTCGCCTTCCTGGATCATTGGAGATGCGTTCCTGGTAAGTCACACGTTCTCTTTTCTCCGCCTGCGCCCGAGTCGATGCGATGCGTGCTTCCTATTCCCTTGCTTACGACCGATCCCCACAGAAAAACGTATACTCTGTGTTCCGATATAACCCGGCCGCTGTCGGCTTTGCTGCCCTCTCCGAGGTTGCCATTGCCCAGAATGGCGTCAACGGTCCCGTCCCTTCTGCGACGATCGGCAGTGTCGGCGCAGCCGTCACCAACACTGGCAGCACTTCGTCCGCAGTTCGACTCCGACTTGGCAGTGGCGTGGTCTTCTGCGTCGTTGGTGCGCTCGTGACCACGATCATGTTGATGCTATGACCCCTTCGAGCGGACTCTTTATAAGTTTTGGGTATCGTGCCGCGCTGACCTTGAACTGACATGACACTTATTTACCGGACGAATCAGGATCGTATTTTCTGCGGTAGACGGGAACGACCTGCTCGTCGTATTACCGTACGCAGATCCACATTTCAATGTACATTTGCACCATCCATCTACTCTGTACCACGTCTATATTGTTTTTTATGGGACGATGTCGACTTGACTTTGCTGATCAATAGACGTATTATGATACCCTGATTCTCTTCTCTTTGACGACCGTGCAATGGGATATTACATAGGTACAAATAGGTGAACAGCGTGCTCACTGTGATCCAAACGTCCGAACGATCATTGCTCCCAACCATGCTAAAAACGACAGCGAAGAAGAAGAAATGGACATCCCGGTATATGACACACGTCAAATGGTTCCGTGTAGCAAAAGAACGAATCCCTTTATCCCTCAAAGTCCATGTCGAGGCTGACGTCGCCCAGATCGACCGTTTGGACGGCCAACGCCATGTCGACGTCCTCTTCCACACCGTGAGCAGGTCGTGGTAGGAGTATGGGCACGCTCGAACCAAGGTCCGACGGCGTCGTCGTCGTTTCCTCGTCCAAGAAATCGAGACAGGTCTGTAGACACCCTCGCCATCTGAGCGGGACCGCTCCGCCGACGTCGACCCCTGCGATCCGATGGACCCAGGAGAACCGCTCGGACGCGTGCCGGACGAAGACGCGTCCCCTGTGTGCTGGATTCGGACAGGTGCCGGTGGTGGTCCCCGGCGCGTCTGACCTGTGGTGGTCTTGGAGCGTGAGGGTGTCGACGGAGAACCGCTTGCGAGGTCGGAGGATGCCAGGGACGGCGTGGGTGAGGGT
>JBBPTO010000926.1:0-20677 GCA_038094155.1 Pulveroboletus cf. aberrans | reverse complement strand
CTCGGGAAGTCCGTAGATCTTTTGTAGCGTCTCGCGCTCCGTTCGTGATAGGATTTCTTCCACTGATACGATGACGATTGGCGGTCCAGTATGAGAATGGGATGGGACCACTTACCAACAGCGATTGGATCTTCGATGTCCTCGACTTTAACCACGTTGCGCAACAATATGCTGCCTTTTTGACGTTGACCGATCACACCGTCGTCCTCTTCATCGAATACGACGCCCGGCGAGTCAATGATCTTGAGACCGCGCTCAAGTTGGACTGTTTGCAGGTCCTTGGTATGTCCGGGTTGTGCCGCAACCGCACACGCCTGCCCAAACGAACGTGTCGAATGCGAAAACACGTATACAGGCAATGGAGAACGAACCTTGGACCGTTTAAGAGAATTGATCAGGCTGCTCTTACCCACGTTCGGAAATCCGACCACGCCGACCGTCACACTTTGGGCCGAGCTCGGCTTGTATGCCTTCAAGAGACGAAGGAGCGCCGGTGCTGTGGCACTCGATAGATTTGATCGCTGATTGGATGAGGCCGAACGGAACGGGAGGGTCGGGGTGTAATGCCGAAGATATCGCAACCACTGCTGTGCGTTCTCCCGTGGAACGAGATCTGAGGCCCCGCTTCAGAAAGTCGAGTCGAACGAAGGAGAAACGAAACGCACCGATTTTGTTCAAGACAAAGACGAGTTTCTTTCCCTCGCTTTCCCTTCTCCGGACTTCCTCCTCGACGAGCCGACTCCGACAACCCTCTGGGTCTCGTGCGTCGAGGACGAGGATGATGATGTCACTTTCATCGATGACCTGGTGGAGCGCGCGGACGTAATGTCGTCGCAGCTGTTCTTTGGTCTTTTGTGTGGTGCTCAAGGGGTCGGAAGATTGCGATTGGTCGACCGAGGACGCCAACTTTGCGAGCGAGGAGAGGGTAGGCTCGGATGCCATCGTCGCGTCCGGGTCCGTGCGTGGAGGAGGCTTGGCGGCGATCAGACGGATGATCCAAAGCCCGAGATGAGATAGACTCACCGAACGAACCTTTTGCTTTTCTGCATTTCGAATTTTGAGATCAGGGAGCTTGGGGACGCCAAGATCCTTCTTCAGCTCTACGAAAGGCCTTCAGGACGGGTGGGTGGCGGTCGAACGGACGCACTGGGTTTATGTGGGACTACATATTTGTGGTGTTCTGGACTGCGATGAGAAATCCTAGCGCGAGCGGACAAGAGATCGTAACGTACTGCTTCTGCCCATCGTCGTGGTGGCGGGAACAAGGCGGGTTTTGACACCAGCGCGACTGCTTTCGAACCGCTCCGCTGACGTTTCGCGCAGTCACTAGAATGGTGTGGATATCTAAGCATCCCCCATCATCGACCCTCACTTGCTGCCTGGACAATGGCTATTCAAAACCTGAGGACAAATTTGCGTCAAGCGCCTTAATGACTCGATCATTCATAGCGTTCCTTTCCCATCTATCAACATCATGGACACGGAAGACGCCCTCAGCTATCCAAAGGAACGAAAGAACACCGTGAACAGGTTGAACAAACGGGGTGAGACCTCGGTATCGACCCCGCCAGTAACGCTCACCCCTGAGAACAGCGGTGTACGACTACGAGACTGTCCATGGGATCGTCAACGCAGCCTCCGTCCTGCACGTCTCCTTCCTTCCACCCTCACCGTCCAGCACCCACGATGACGTTCTCGACCGCGTCCCGACCATATTACCCATGATCGGCAAGGTGGGCGTTTACCCTCAAGACGGGGACGACGCCCCGACATGTTATCTGCACGGTGAGAACGTCGTCCGGTCTCCAAGTCTGCCCCGCCCGTGTTGACGACCGGGCAGGTCACGCAGCCAACCGTCTCATGAAGCTCTCGGCCGCCGCATCCGCCCCCGCCCCCGACGCAGATGCGAACGCACGCGAACCAGACGGCCTGCCCGTATGCATCGCAGCGACGCACGTCGACGGCCTCGTCCTCGCCCTCAGCCCCTTTTCCCACTCCTACAACTACCGCTCGGCCGTCCTCTACGGCACCGCGACCGTCGTCGCTCGCTCCGCCGAGAAGCTCTGGGCCATGGCGCTCCTCACCGACGGGGTGTTGCCCGGACGCTGGGACGGCACCCGGAATCCGCCCACGGACGCCGAGATGCAGAGCACGGCGATTCTCAAGGTGCGGATCGTCAGCGCGAGCGCCAAGGTGAGAGCCGAGGGATCGCACGACGAGCGGGCGGATATGCAGGACGAGGCGCTCATCGGGAGGGTGTGGACGGGCGTCGTGCCGGTGCGTTCGTTGTGGTTTGGATCGTTTGCTCCTCCGTGGACTGATCGGCGTTGGTGTCAGGTGTATCAAGGGTTCGGCGAGCCTGTGCCGAGCACGTACAACGGGGTGCCGACCGTACCAGAGGACATTCGGGAGCATGTGAAGCGAGAGAATGTGAAGAGGAAGAACGATGCCATCCGCGCCGCCAAGGGCGGGATCACGGCATCTTAGAATATGCGTATAACATCTGTACTACATTTTCATCAAATATATCCTCTGGACATCAGTCTGATCACACCAAGTTCGAATCCTTCTTTCATAAGTTTAGGATCGAGAGCCTACTTACTACAACCATGCAAGTACTCAGCACTACGTGTGGGGTTTGCCCAACGATGGTGGGCACCTCAAGAAAAAGATGTCAAAGAAACACATGTGGAGTATGAAATGCCAGTCATGCGAGAACGTGATGAGCGTAACTTGTATGCAGATAAAAGAAAGAACCCGTTCGTTCGGGATAGATCACATCCCTTCAGGCAAGCAAGCGCGACTTTTCGTTGACGGACGCGTCCTGTGCCTGGAATTCAAATCAGCGTCTGGAGACGCACGTCGCGCGTCGACACCCACCTCTTCCTCTCTTCTCATGGCATCGTACTGCTTCGCGCGCTTGATTTGCGTGTATCTCCGGTACGCCGCAAGCGCAAACAGTCCAACCGCAAGCACAGAAACGAACGCGACGCGGCATGACGTCCAGGCACTTCCGTTCGCGGTGGTCGCCTCGACGGAAAAGGGGAACCATCCCGTGGAACATGCCGAGGACCACTTGTCCTCCGGGACCGCCTGGTGCTATACGGGCGTGAGCGGCGGCCACGTACCAGAACGCGACGGCGGGACGCACCTCGAGTCGGTAGATGAACTCGGTCACCGGAAGGGCTTGTTCGGGGTGCCCAAAGACGTGCAGCGTTTGGAACTCGTCGTCGTCGGTGCCGTTCTTGAACTTGACGCGCACAAAGTCGCGGAATTCGGGACCGGGACCGCGGAGAAGCTCAAACGACAGGGCTGCGGCAAAGTTGGCTGTACGCAAGTGGTGAGCACCGAAAAGGCGAGGTGGATGAAGAAACGTACGAATCCCCCGGATAGGTCCGTCCGGACCCTCTGCGTTCAACATGTGGAAGAGAGAAATGAAGGGCTGGTAGCTGGACTCGGCGAGCAGGATTCGGAGCGGATCATCGTCGAAAGCGATTCGTTCGAGAGATTTGAGGATCGGGGAAAGGATGGTGCGTCCGGCGACTGCAAAGCGTGTCACGTGTGGACCACGCGGAAGGTACACGGAACTCACTGTTTCCAATCCCTCCGAGTTCCTTGTCAGTAAAGACGGCATTTTCCTTGTAGTCTACCAAGCCGCGTGCCTGTTCGATCAACGTCGGTGGGAGCCGGAACGCAAAAGTTTGATTGTAGGTGAGCTGCGTGTCGAGGTAATCATACACCTATCCCACGCCAGTCAGAAATGAAAAGGTCGAATGAATGAATATACGAACATTCCACTGCAATGAGAGAGCTGTCAGAAGCTATTACCAGCCAGGGATAACTCCAATGCTCACCATGTCAACGAGCGTCGTGGGTTTGCCAAACATGTAGTCATGGATCGATCCAAGAAAGTGTTCCGCCTCCTTGGCAGTCTCCCTGAACTCCTGAGAAGCATAAACCTCGGAAACGTGTTTCTTGAAAGCCTGTATGGGTCGTTAATGTGATGCCACGTGAAATGGTGAGCACCATGCGGACCTTGCAGTCGGTCCATGGCTGGAACACGTGATCGGCGCCTTCTGTGGCCATCTCGACGGGCACGTATTGATAGCCTCCGAGCGGGGAAACGACGCTAGATCCGTTGGCGAGTTCCATCTTGTTGAACGGGGTCGGTGGGAACATGCCCTGGAGCAATGCGATGCCCGAGTCAAAGATCGCGGCACCTTCGCCACCTGACTTTGCGTGGACGTTGACCCGACTGGGTGGGATGGGGTGGGAAGGGTCCAGAGGCATGTCAAGGATGTGAAGAGGCGAGGACGAGTCTAGGTAGGTGGACTTGAGGAAGGAACCAAGTTGGAATGACTCGGCCTGACGTCGTGACATGTCAGCGTGCTTCAACGAGAAGCGGATGGACACACGTACGGAACCGAGGGGAGTAGATTCGGTGAAGGACGGCGCATAACTGTAGGGGTCCTGGAAAAACTCGGAGCGATGGCCGTTGCGTGCGAGGATGAGCACACCAAGAACTCTGGACACCATTGTGTAGTCAAATACGACTTGGTGCGCTGTAAGGCTGAAACGAGAGAGTGGGTTGGAGAAGGCCGGTACGAATCGTGAGTTTTGATATCTGGGGCCATGAGGCGGGCACCGCCAAGGGATCTAGCGAAGCGACCAAGGGCGATGATGGGGATGCATGGCAAACGTCATGGACCGTTCCCTGCCACGCTTCGACGGTGTGTGGGGGTCAGACTGCACGACCTTTAATTGCCACTTGTACGTCGTGCCGGGCACCGGAAGGATGCAATCGCTTGGAGATCACGTCAACATTGGGCATGCCAGAAGATATTAAGGGAAAGGACAAACTAACACAGACAGGTTGTCGTCCAGATTGCGCGGACATGCGCAGGAAGCATGGGACGCGGCAGTCCAATCCCGACTTAAAACAGTAAGTAGCAGATAGTATGGACACGTGTCGGGTGTGCTGGTCTCTGTCGAGAGCGGGGGTTCGTCCAGCTCGTGACCGACGACGAGCGCTTCAAGAAAACGCTCAAGCAAGTCAAACACGTGGGGGTGGGTGGTGGAAAAAGAACGGCACAAGCGTTGCCGTGGAGGCGTAACATCCATCCCAGTGGTTCCCACAAGGAACTTTTCAGGTCAGTGTGGCATATCAGTCTGGAACACACAATAATAAACGATCGGCCAACCGCGCGGTTCTGCAGTGCTTGACCACTCTCTAGCGCCACTAGCATTATGGATCTCACAAATCATTGAGACCCTGGTCAGGAGACGCGCTAGATGGCGATGGTCACTGACCAGGAATATCGAATTGGCACTGCTCGAAAGATATGAAAACGCTCACATAGCGGTGGATCTACCCGCAGCCAGACCGGTGCGGCTTCTCTCTCGACCCACCAGCATCGCCAGAGACCCAACTTCCTGGACAAATATCGAGACACCGCAAGTTCCAAATGTCTCGCGCGATTGACCAATCAGTGGAACGCTTTGACTCGTACGATTTGGTTTTGACTTCTTGATAGAACACCACAGCATCGTATGGTGCATGCCTTTCGTCTGTATCGAACCACTTGAAACGCTGATATCAACATCGCCAAACTCCATCATCTAGGATATTGATCTTTCTGTGCTACGGACTTCAATCGTTAAGGAGAAGCGACCAACATACTTTGTTTTTGAATCTATCCATGAGACAACTGAAGGTTATACGAGTTCCCGGTGCAATTCCATCGACTAAATTCCAGAGGCACCATGCAGTCAGCGCAAAAAGACCCACCCAACACATACGTTCGTGTACCGATCTCCGGGAGGTTTGCTTACCCTGGAGATTAAATTTGTCGTTCTTCCTGAATTCTAACGCCAAACGCTCGTGGGTGTGCTCACAGCAATCCCTTTTAGAATTCACCAGAACCGGTCGGATATGAGCGCGATGATCTTGGTTTCGACGGGGCTGACGTGAACCACTTCCATTTTCTCAGTATGCACCACCGCACTGCCAAACATACTCGACGGAGAGGCGGAGCAGTGCTCCACACGCGGAAGGAGCTTAGACATGTCCGGACCAATAGACTTCCTGGGACGCCTCGTTCGATTTGGTGGAGCCACAAAAACGAAGCACGCCGTCATTCTGACCTTCGCGGCAGTGCCTTCCACCCCTTCCTGAGTCCCTTTGCTTCGATGAGACTCGCGGGCATGCAGTACACTGGATCCAAGTCCATCAGGCCGGGATATCCCAGCAGCGAGAGGCCTGCAAAGCATACCATTCAACGACCCTACCGCTCGAGCTTGTTGGTCTGTAACGCACCTGCGACCCCGAAATGGGTGTGGAAGACGTCCACCATGTCTCCCTGACGATCAGCGATACCGCCCGTCTCTGGATCCTGGGCAGAGAGAATGAACCCGACGAGCTTGTCGCTGTCGATCCAATGTATCTTGTTCAGAATCGACAACGCAGAGAGCACCCAGAACGAATAGCAGACCTGCCAGGTCGACGGGTCAATCGATGCGACGTGACCCTGGGTGACACTCACGTCCGGCAACTTCTCCGGTCTTCCGTTGAGTCCCCCGTTGCGAAGCTGCCGCTCTGACAACCACCAGCACAGCATCTCCGTATCGACTTCATCGAGCCGGTCAAGGATCGCGAGGGCGGCCACACACACAAAGACTGGAAGATGGAGTCGCACGTGAGTTTGCGTGACGTCAACGGACGGTCGCTCGTCGTCGACCCACCTTGTCCCGAATGACTTTCCGCCCCGATGGTTGCGCCGTACCCACCGTCGAAATTGCGACATTGACGGATGTACGAGACAGCCTTGTTGATGTTGATGGCGTTCAGACGACCGAGGAGCGACAGCGCGTTGACAGCGATGTAGAGGAACCTCGTGTCAATCTCGCCAAAGGCGTCGCCCGCGAACACGCCCGAGGGCTGTTGGAGCGACGCGATGACTATGGTGTAGATCGTAGTCAGACTCGCACGGCGCACAACGCGGAGCCGGGGACGCACATGAGACGACGCGGTCGACGTTCAGGCTGTCGAGGGCGTCTTGGGTGATCAGGATTTGTATCGCGCTCAACGTGGAGAGGATGTGCGCGTCGTGATCGGGGTGGGCACCGAAACCGCCTGAAGGGCATATCAGGGCCCGTGGCGGCGAACACGGGCGAAGAAACAAACCTGCCTCGTCGTCCCAACAGCTCATCACGTAGTCGACCATCTCCCGGCGATCGAGCGCGTCTTGGTGTCCCATGATGCAGAGGGCGGTGAGCCCCCAATAGATGGCGTTCATCCGCAGATGTGCGGTGAGATGATAAGCGAGATCATCTTTGCTCTGTGCGGTGATGGGTGGCGAACGGGTAGTGCAAAAGCGGGGTGCTCACGTTTCCGAGGGATTGTATGTATGATACGTGTAGGGGTATGAGCAGCTTGTCTTGTGCGCTCATCGTCGTGCTCGTATGAATTGCTTCCCACTCTTCGGCTTACCCATGACTCGGATTCTCACTGCCACAGGTACGTCCGACAACTTTTACCCGAAGTTCGCGAGATGCTCGCCCTGAGTCGCCGGATCAATCAACGAGCTCGACGTGACTCGACTCTAATCAGTTAGTTCGCCTCTTCGTTGTATTCGCCACCTATTCGGTCGGTGCATCGCATCAAATACTCGGAACATGAGTGCGAACAGCTTTCACGTTTCACCTGTGACTCGAGATATCTATAGGGGTTGTGAGGGCGTATTTGGCATGTAGTCATTTTTCGGCGTATGCCGGGGAGAGACCGACAAGTAACTCAGCTGTTGTGCTCAGGTCACGTCGCGGACGCGCACTTGGACCTTTTTCGCACCAGAAAACGGAGACCCCACTCCCCGCCCGAACGTTCGTGTCCGAGTTGTGGCCACCCGGAGTGTCGCGACATCCCTTGTCCCTACCCAATTTGGCCTTCTCCTCAGCCGTTCGATAGCTCAACCAGAACAATAGCGTCCCACACATATACCTGCATTTCCCCCACGGCGTCCCCCTCCGTATCCCTCACGCCAATGTCCGCATCCGAGGTTCAAGGCCCCCTGGGCGTACAACTCAATCTCCCTAGCACACACCCAGTGGCTTTCAGTGGCCCAGAAGACCAATTGCTAGCTTCCGGCCGGACACGCTCCCTGCCGATAGGAGAGTCCAATCAAGGACCCTCATACGGTCGAAGGACACAGAGTGAGAGCTCGTTGACTGTTCCTGCGCCCATGTCGGGGCCTCGATCCCCACCAGCGGCGGATAATGCCGTAAGTACCACCGCCAACCGGTCCCGCCCAGCGTTGCTGACGTCCTGTCCTATGTCATTTAGGCCTCGGAAGAACCCTCTTCCGCACCCTCGCCCGTGCCAACAGAGATAGTCGTCCCAGATCTCACCCAAGAAGAAATCGTCGTCGACATTCAGCATTCCGGCATCAAAGTCCGTGACTTTGCGTACGAAACGTTCGTCCCCTTCGAAGAGCGTGCACACGAACTGTTCGATCCTATTCTCGCTTGGCACGTTTATGAAACCATACTCGAAAATCCCAACCCCAACAGGGCACCTGTCAGTGGGAGGAATCTGCGCAGGTTGCTCGACCTCGGTTGGGTGTCTGAAGAAGCAGATAGTAACCGGTGGAAGCCGAAAGACAGGGAGTCCTTGAATGTCTTTGACAGTCGTCCCCACTACCCCTGGGCGGCCCTTAAATTGACCCAGCCCAAGAAGGAGGATCTGACAGAGGTCGCCTCATCGAGGTTCCACTGGGTGAACGCCGATCAGCTTGGACCTCAATTCGTCAGTCGTGGCATCTCTCGCTTGGCCGCCGCCTTTCGCAGCGCCCACCACGTCGCCGCGCGGTTTCAAAAGCGATCACACGCCATAGGTGCCACCGAAACCACAGAAGATCCCCAGATTTCGCCTCGGTTAAAGAAGAGACGGTTGTCGACCGGTGCGGAATCGGCACCTTCCTCCAGCCAACCCGCTCCAAGCCCGTCAGCACGCTTTCCCGTGGCATTGGTCAACGGCAAGCCACCACAGCAGTTTCCGGCTGGACATCTGTCAAGCAGCCCTCCGCGTTCGACCGCGCTTCCAATGGCGGAAGGCGTTCTCACCCGCTCACTACAGCGCCACCTCTCCGTGACGTCGCTTTCAGCCACGTGCTCCGTGGATCTCTCCTCTGACTCGCGGACGACGTTGACCCAGAGTACGAATAACGAATAGTCTACGCCAGACCCCTGTCTGGTACACTTCCCTAGTCGATTCCCGAAGGACATGGGATGCGAGGTGTATGGTCTTTTTTTTTATAAACAATAATCTCTTGGGGTAGCATGAGGGAGGAAAAATGGTAGGTAACATTGTATCTGTAACTTATCCGCTTGTTACCCTCCTGTAATACTCTTTTCAATTCCTTTTCTTGCCTGTTGCACGTTCTACGCGCCCGTCCAGTCGTTCGGAAGATTGGTTTGTGTGGTTCCACACACAACGTCCGAGGACTTCTTCGGTGCCAAGCCACCACCATCGTTTTAAAACAACGCACGTTCGTTGATTGGTGAACTGTGGACAGCGCACAATCTATCTTTTGGGGGTTTCTGATACATACAGTTCATGTCAGGGTATGGCGTTTGACGTCATTTCGCTGTACGCCTGGCCGTAGACACCGATTCCCTGATCGGCATGCCACAGCAATATCTGAAATGGGCGTGCTCGTCGAGATGGGGTATAGAATGTGCTGTCACTCACCCTTTCAGGGGCAAGTCAGGTTTCGCACGTGTAGGGGCAGAAACGAGAGTCCTCTCTGCGATCGTACTCCATGTCCTTGGGGACGGTTGCAGATCACCCCGACTTCTGGAGGTAGCAACCCCTTCTCAGGTTCGGGCGTTCTCCGTACCAGCGCCCGCACAAGGTTGGCCCTCCGCCGCCTTCTCTAACTCAAGTCCTAAGTCTTCCTGTCTCTCCTCCCTGTAGGATGGCGGATACGCGATCGTCTCGTCACGTATGTTTCCGCGGGACACGATTAAGAATGCAAGCCAGGTCGTGCGGTTGCATATCGAGTGTAACGCAGAGTCCCGTTCGGGTCTCTCGTGGATGACTGACGGTAGCACGCATCGCCGGTGAGAGTGCCTCAATTTGAAGCGGATTCTGCCAGTGATCCCACATATCGTCGAGACGACGCGCTGGACGCCTTGAAACGAATGTACGCCGTCGTTCGCGGGTTGATCAAGCAGCTTCGAGGACAGATTCAGCCTGGGTGCTATTTGAACGGGGCGCGTCGGCGGTGCGAGCTCGGAGAAAGCTAGTTTGCTGACGTGGCGTCGTTCTGACAGGCGTCAAGGTGGTTGGCAGAGAGCGTTTTTCGGCGTGCATTCAAATGCGACGTTGAAAAGCATCAGGAACAAGTGCGATCCCGTACCCGTCGTCCGAGGACTGTAGCAAGAACTTGTCGTGCAAGTAACGGATGCGTTTCAAGTTCGTCACGAGTATCGTGTTTGAACGTGTGCATTCTGCCGTGTTATCGCCATCATGATGAGGTGGACTTGAGTTTCGAGGTGTGTACTATAGTTCGGCTCGTTATAGAGGTCATCGTGGTTTTCCGGTCCGAGCGGTTCCCCCGGCGGATGCGAGATCAATCGGCAGCGAGTTCCTCGACCCTGATTCCTGTGTTCCGAACGGCACATGTTGTGGCCTCGAGGCATCAATGTGTTGTGGCTGTGCCATCTGTATCAGATGTAAAGTTTGCCGTTGTTTCACTGCCAAGTGATCTGCCCATCGTTGTGATGCTGTGAGCCACTGACCTCGTGTTCTTATTTATACGCTGAAATCCTGCATTCGAGGTCTTGAAACAACGTGGATCACTTTGTCACTAAGCCAGGTGTGTGCAAAACGCGGCCCAAACCCCCTCGGTGAGAGTTTGAGTTCATTCACGCCCGAATATCAGGACACGAGGCGTACCGCCTTGCAACCCATCAACGTGTCGACGCCCGGTAGGTTTCACCTTCCTGCAAAGAACGGCTTGCTAAGTCATAGAAGTTTCAGCCATCTGAGTCTGGCTGACCACGCCCCTCTCTGATCCCGCGTCATACCCATTCCATGTGCGTAACAGGTCCGATGCTTGCGGCGGCATTTAGGTTCATCGATTTCTCTTCGATCCTGCAGGCCACGTAATGCCCCACCCCCAAGCCTCGGAGTAGGCGATAGAATCGGCGAGGGCGATTCTGAGCTCGTACTTGACGTTCTCCCGCAGGATCTCGTTGAGGTCGCGTTCGAAAATGTGAGGAAAGAGGTCGCGTGGAACGTCATGTACCATCGGGGTACGTATGTTCAGCGCTCATGCAGCCCCCGTATGTGCTCATGTGTTGCAATGTTCGCGCTTTAGGTGGGGAAGTCCCCCGACTGGTGGCGGTAGAGGGGGATATTGCTGCGGATGGAAGGTGAGCGAAACTGCACCTTACGACCGGCTGGTTCATATTCATGTTCCTTTTGTATTTTTTTTTCTTGAAATAGTTTTCCTATATACCGGCATCCGGCGGACGAGTCTCCCGCACTTCGACCGTTTTCCCCGACGGTCGCGCTCATTCGGGAGCATGTACAAGAGGTGCTCGATCACCCGGTGAACCACGTCCTGATTCAACATTATCGAAGCGGGGCGGATTACATCTCGGAACACTCGGATAAGACAATTGACATCGTCCGGGGATCCAGGGTCGTTAACGTCAGCCTTGGCGCCCAACGCGTCATGACTCTGCGCTTGAAGCGAGACAGCGTGCAGAGTGTGGGGCAGGGGGGCGTTCCCCGGCTTTCACAGAAAATCCCACTACCGCACAACTCGATGTTCGTGCTCGGACTGGAGACCAACGCCAAATGGTTGCACGCGATCAACCACGACAAACGGCCGATGCAGCTCAAGTCCCCCGAGGAGCAGTTCATGAACGGGGAGCGCATCAGTTTGACTTTTCGGCAGATTGGAACGTTTCTTTCGTGCGATCAATCGCGTATCTACGGGCGAGGAGCCAGGGGCAAAACAAGCGAGGACGCGCGGCCTGTCGTTACCGGAACAGAAGATGCTGCGAGACTTCTGGAAGCCTTTGGTAAGGAGAATCAACAAAGCGAATTTGACTGGGACGGTGTATATGGAGAGGGATACGACGTCCTTCATTTCACGCCTCGAGACACATGACGACGCGTATGGCATGGTCGGGGACAAAGTTGGGATTTTCATTGTATGAATGAACGATGCTGTTATTGTTCTTTTCATTCGTCGTGAATGCCTAGCAACGCTTGCTACCGAGTCATACAGGGACACCGAACTTTCTCTCAAACCACCACCACCATCGCAAACCGCCATCGCTCGTTATTGTCATCGCAGCGCGGGTCGCTGTTCTTCTTCAAAATTTGTTCGACGTGTACGCTGCAGGTCGCGTCCAGTCGTCACCGACACTCTATATTTTTTCTCAGATTTTTCCAGGCTTTCAGGACCACAAGGGGTTATCCATCTTTATCCAGGGGTACCGTAACTGGATTCATTTGGTGGTAAGCGGACCGAAACCATGTGTTGTTTCCTTTTTTGTACACCAGGGGGTTGAGCTTTTTCAGGGCGGGCGCGTGTTGGTTTTGTTACGGGTGCTCCTTCCTTCCCCTGCTTCAAGTTTTCTGCCGTCCACTCGCGGAAAGTCAGAGACACGAGGCTACCGATCGTGCAACACGAGGCTCTATTCGCGTCCTTTATCTTCTTCCTCCTGCCCTCCCCGGCGCTCGTAATCTCTATTTTACTCTGAAAAAAATCACATCTTTGGAACGCGACGCCAACGCTCTCCACGGCCTTCACGAGCTCGCTTATTTTACTCAGTTTACACGATAAACCCATTTCATTAACGAGATGTCACGACTTCAGCCCAGCAGTTCCTCCAACTCTCCCAAGAGCGTATCCACTGCCCCGTCCAACCAGCGAGGTGAACTCTCCGAGCAGCCGTCTTCGTCTACACACCCGAGGATGTCTGAAGGTTCGGAAGGGTACCCCTCCTGGCTCCCGAAGCGCCCTCCCCCACCAGACCCCGGATCTACTATCCACTCGTCCAATGGGCGGTACACCCCTGGGCTCACCCCCGTCGAACCGGTGGGCGTCGGTCGTAAACCCACCCCACGTTCCGTGCGCGTAGTCAGTCTTCAGGATGCCACCCAGCCCGTTCGGGACCACCGCGAGATCACCGAACAGAGGCGGTTCAGCAACCCGCTGCGTCCTCGCGTCTGGTCCCGCGCGACGACCGCTCAGATGAGTCCGACGTTGGTGTCCGCCGCGGTTCATGCCCAAGGCCGCGCGCTTCGTCCCAAGTTCCGGTCCAACGGTCTCCATCCCGAACTCCTGCGAAACCCCACCCTCTTGGCTAAGCTCTACTTTTACGTGTTTCCTCTCTTCACCTTTTACCACATCCTGCTGCAAACCTTCTTTGACTTCAATGCTGTATTTATGTTGTTACAGTACGTCATTCATTCACGTCATTTCATCGCTTCCGGCTCATCACTTGCACCACCTGTAGGGTCGCCAAGTATCCCGATCCGACAGCACCTGGCGTGTCGGGATCTGGAAAGGACTGGGCACTTGCTGCGGCCGCTTATATCGCTTGTTGGATGGTTTGGATCTTCATGGTGTTTGTGCTGTATGAACTTGTTTACTCTTTCTACCGCCGATGGCGCGTCAGTGAGTCCTGTTCATGTTTGTCATCATGAAGGACCCCTGACTGCGATCCTTCAGAACGACCGCTCATCAACCCCTTGTACTTTTCTTCTTCGGCGTTCAGCCTTACCTCCATGACGTCTTACACGAACTTTTGCTTCATGCAGTACATCCGATACTCGGCCTTCTTTGGTGAAAATGGTGGCCTCCGTGATGGTCTCGCCGAAACGTTCTGGTTTTATTCACAGAACTTGCCCACCGTCGCGCTCCTCTTGCCTCGAGCAGGTCTCTGCGTCGCGTTGCTCTTGTCATTCTCGTCGGCGAATCCGGAATACGTTGGACTAATCGAAGCTGGCTTCCACGGTCGAGATACGACTTTCTTCCGCGCATCTGATGGCACGTTGACGAGTTACGCCCGCGGTGTTCTTTTCACCAATGCTGCATGGACAGCATGGCGCGCGGTCGTCCTCTTCATCAGCTGGTACGTCTGTGCTCATCCCAGTACTTTCCTTGCTAAACCCGCGTTTAGGATTGGCCTATGGATCTTGAGCGGTCAAGGCTGCGCGGGATTCTGTGGTCCCCGTTACAGATGGGAGGAAGAAGATCAGGAAAAGCGCTTGTCTGTTTATAGCGACGGTGTTGAGGATCCCGATGTGCTTCCCTGGAGTTGGAGGGCGTGCACGCGTCTGCGCATCCAAGAGGCTTTCGATTTCTGTCTCACGGTCAAGCCACCTACGCGATGGAGCATGATGAAGAAAGACGAAACCGAGGGGGCAGAGTTGCCCGGCGTACCTATCACGCCAGCCTTTGAGGTCGAGCAGGTACTGGCGGCCGTAGGGTTGCCCACGGTTCCGGCACCTGCGCGAAGAGGCGCTCTTTCGGAGGACTTGTTTGCATCCCCAGGCGAGGAGACGGGCGCTGCGCCATCCCCAGCACCTGAGCTATCAGACATCATTCCCAAAGTGGTCAAGCGATCTTCCAAGGATCGGGAGGTGGCCGGTACGTCGGCCCCGTTGATGAAGTTACCGTACCCTTTCACGGGGTATAGCGCGCAAGTATCGTCCAAGGATCAGATACCATTTCCTCCCTCGCCTGGTTCGCGGAAGGAAAAGCGCCGATCCCCGGTCTCGAGTGGTTCTGAGCATCAGCGATCAGCGGCAACCGAACAAACAGAGGAAGAAGAGGAGGAGGAGGAAGAGGAAGAAGGAGAGGAAGAGAATGAAGAGAGCAGTGAAGCCCACCCGCGCACCTCAGGTTCCATGTCCAGTCTGGGCCAACCCATCACCTCGCGTTATCCTTTCCAGTTCCGTCGACCGCACGCCCGCGGTGCGTCCATGTCGTCGAGTGCTATGACCCATTCGACTCCCAAATCGGGGACGTCGCCCTCATCGAATTCACGTTCTGGACATTCGAGGTCTACGCAGTCGACCGGGAACCAGGATACGTCGTCCGAATCCCCCATGTCGCAAGCGTTTAGCGGCTCTGGAATGTCGAGCCCTACATCCGGATATGGTAGTCCGATCCCCATGCCGCCTCGTCATCCCCAACCTGGTCGGGGACGTGCGCGTGCTGGAACTATGCCTGCATTCCCGTCTTCTCCTTCGCCAGTCGTATTCTCAGGCCGGATTCCCCCCAGGATACGTACCGACAGCGAAACAACCGATCACGTGCCAGGCGGGTACGAGTCGTTCTTGAGCGAGGAACAAGACGAGGACATGGAGGAAGAGGAAGAGCCTCAGATGATGGAGCAGCCTGTACCAGAAGGGCCACATGAAGCGGCGGAGGGTGAAGACAGTGTGGGTCTGCTGAACGTCGTCTCGCGCAGCCCACGTTCATCCAACGTGAGCAGCCGACGTCGCCGTGGACGCCACAGCTCTGGATCTGGTTCGCAGTCACGCTCGAATTCGGTGTCTTCGAGGTCTAGGGCAGGGTCTGCGGTCCGCTCGCGGACGCAGTCGCTCATCCAAAGCCTGAACGACGCATCGCAGTCGTCGGTCGAACTCGTCCAGTCGATCCGCAGCAGAGCCAACTCGTCGAGGGCGAGGGTCGAAGAAGACATGGCCTACTCGTCGTCTGACTCGCCTTCTCGTTCCGGGAGTGCGTCGCATGCTGGCAGCAGTCGCGAAAACTACACCTTTGGACAGCCGATGTTGTCGCCGATGTTGTCACCAGTGCGTCGAGTGTCCTCCCAGGGTCTTCGTACGAATACCTCAAATGTTTCTGTCTCGGCCCCGTCAGAGGTAACGACCTCGCGGCTGACGGCACGCCAAGAATCCCGGTCACGTGAGTCGGAGCCGGAGAGAACAGGGCTCGCCATTCCAGTTCCCAGAAGTGACGAAAGTCGGCCTGACATCAGTACGGCAGCGCAGTCATTCATAACCGCGCCGGCGACGATAGCAGGGACATCGGATTCGGGTGAACCAGTGCCATCGATTTGGGCGGAGGCAACGCAGATGGTCGATAGGCCCGACGCAGCGTGGCGACCCGCATGATCGACCTCCTATCGAAGCTCATGTTTCCGTCGCTTTACCCCCGGAAGCACGAGTCGGTTGCCCGTCCGCAGTCTGGGATATCAACAGTCGGATTTAAACTTTTACTGTTCCGTCTTCTCATTTTCTCTTCCTGCTGACACAGTTTGCATTCTTCAGCATCGTACTAACCTTATCCTTGCATCCATTCCATCGCCATACATCCATTGTTCATCGCACGATACATTTTACACTTGATCCTCTCTAGCTTGCATTTTAGTCGTTGTTTTCCTTGTCGTCGTTGCATGCATTACTTTCATCGCAGGTCATGTCCATGTGCTATCGACACAGTAATACTACAACTCTATTATCCGAAAAGGCGTGCTGAGCTGTCTGAGTATACTATCATTTCACATGCAGTGCAAACACTCCTTCAGTGCAAATGTTCGAGATCACTACTTTCCTGACATCCCATGGACTCAGAAAAATGCTAGGATATAACTATTGATGTACCCGTATGGTAGTAAAAAAATGAATGGGAGTTTAGCAGACATCGTGTTCATAGTTCAACAAAGATTGTCGAAATGAGTGATCAGACCTCCCAGATCCGAGAGATCCTGCAGTTCAGTCACGGAGCTGAAAGTTGGAGGTTATGAGTAAATTCATAAAGATCATCTAGACTGAATGTCGAAGGGAGAAACTCACTAAATGAGGCTATAGAATTGATTCTTGAGGTGTAGAGGAGAGGATGTTGTCACGCTCGGGTGCATCTGTGACAAATTTCAGTCTCCCCTTCGGTTGAAACACGTGTGCCGGAAGCGTGACCCGGTGTGACAAAACTTTTGGGGTCTGAAAATCGGAACACCTCTACACACTGCACGAAAAAAAATAAAAATCTGGAAAAATCAGTGTCATTGAGAACAGCCCTGTATTGACCTATGGATTGAAGCCAAGAAGTGTAGCTTGTGTTGTTGAAGGATTAGAAAGGATTTAGTGATTTTTTTTGCACTCGACGGGAACTGATAGTATACGAACGCAGTCACCATACAGATCCGTAGGACCCCTAGGTCTCAGAACCTTCTTACTGACCTTGCTAAATTGACTCGAGAAGAAAGGTATTTGCGTAATTACTACCAGATCATCCGGGAAGATTTGGTTCTTTGCAGAACACGGCTTTCCATAAAAGCCCCGGGCCAACTGGACGGGTAACTGTGTGGGAAGAACCTGTCCTACTAGTCGAAGCTGGGCCAGTGTAAATAAACGCCCACTTGAACATGGACGATACCCCGCAAGACTTATACGCGAAATGTCTCCCAAACGATCGCGGTTACCCGCTGTGGTTTCCAGAGCCAAGCAGTACGCTCCCGTCCAGCTACAGGCAAGATGGACTACAGATCGGGGATGTTGGCTTCGTGAGCCAGAAAGGCAGATTTAACGTTCTCTTCAATGTATGCTATGGCAAAAACCATGCCCTCCATCAACGTCCTGGTTTCTCCTTCAGCTTTGACCCTATCGGACTCGATATTTCTCACGAAGTCGATGTTATATCGAACGCTGATCCTCCTGGTTGTGTTATTACTTCTCGCGGCATTACCCAACCATGTCAAATGTCACAAAGGTAGTTTTTTTCTTCAAGCAGATGTTGATGAAATAACACTGATCTGTGGAAGGGATAGCCAGTGGGAATTCACTCCGTCTTCTGCCAAAGGTGCAATTCTGATCCTCCCAGACGGTGCTACGTCCCATGATCTTCCAGGAAATGAACGCTTTCGACATCTCGCAATTAAGCATGCACTAGACTGGTACAAAATTGCTAAGATGCACCATGGCGAAAATATTAGTAGTGGCTCACTCTATTTGATTACTGGTTTCTACAAGGCACGTTCCTGGTCACTTGCCTCATTCCATGACAGTACGGTTGCAGAATCTCGAAATATCCGTGTGGTAGCACAGGGAAGTAAAGATGCTACAGCTAGGAGGGAATGGAAGTGTACATTTCCAGTGCACTATCGTGATGGTCCTGGATCAGGCCACAGTGGAAATGTCAATCAAACCATCTTCATAAGTGGGTTCAAAATTGCTGTACGGGATGATGTACTGCAGTGGTGGGCTCAAGAGCCTGTTGTCGAGCTGTTTCCTGCTATCCGGCAGCAGAAGGTGCCATGCTGCCTTGCACGGTTTTTAAAACAGCTATTCAGAAGGAAAGACACTTCAAAACAGCATCATCAAACACATGGTAGGTCAGTGAATGTGGATGTCAAACCTGTACCCTTGTTATCACAGGTTTGTCTCACGGATCAATTCTGCATATTTCAATGGGTTAAACAATATCTAGCCCTTTCATCCTTCTGACCTAATAAACCAATTCTTATTGAACAAGGTTTGAACAGTGGCATACCAGAGAATATCACATGCATGAACTCATTTTGATCAGAATCCTGAGGCATTGGTGGCTGTCACACATGATAGTGAGTGGATAAACTTAGTCAGGACTGTCAGTGCCTATCATCCTTGAGTTAATTCAATACTCATCCCAGCCATTTAGGGAAAAATCACTCCAGAAGAGCTGAGTGAAGGGAAGTACATTGAAAACTTTCTATCAGAAAGCTATTCATTAGTCTCACATCCTGAAGAATGTATGTACTTAATATGTGTAAATTTGCTTCTGATTTGTTTTAGGTGCTGTGACTTTGCAGGAAAAAAGGTAGGTATGTCATCCTGTTTGAAATGTAAATGTTCTTGAAGTTTTAATTTTCAGAGTGGATGTCAGTAATTAATACTAGGTCATCTTTACTGTTACAGTTTGTGCTGAATCAGGTTTACTGCAGGAGATACCATCTAGTGCACCTGAAGGACTTCAGCATGCCATACTCTCAACTGACAAGTTATGTATTTTCATTACATGTGAGTGTTATTGTCAAGTTTAACTCCTTGCAGTTGTGATACTATCTTATAGGTATCCGAGTTGAAGATATCACTGCTGGTTTCAAGAGGATGCCCATTGGATTTTATATTCTTGTACAATTTGATGGAGTCAAAAAGTGCACTACAGTTAAACCAGCACAGCTCCATGATAATGTTGTTGAATGGAGAAACCTAATTCAACTGTGAGAAATGGCTTAGTTCTGAGTCAGTTACCATCTCATCTCATGAATTTCAGGCCATCTGGACCCTCTCAAAAGGTTCAATTATCTGTATGTGCATCCTTTGAGCTTTCTCCAATGCTAGGAAATGGAGAGGTTCTCCGTACCTTGGAAATTTGTGTAGGAAGTATCACTGGCAATACTTACTGTAAGTATCACATTTCTGCTAGCAGCAAATTTTACTGAAAGGCAGCACAGTGGTTACATTCTCCCCCTTAGAGGGACAAACCACATCTCCTTGTTCTTCACTGCTGATGTTGGCGGAACAACAGCATTCACATCAGAGTGTACTAGACCATGATGTTCAAGTTGGTGTGAGTCAGATGGTGACATGTTGAGGTAGTTCATGCCCATGGTAACATGATGAACCTTTCTGCTATTTAGCTCAACTGGGAAATGTCTTCAAATCTCCCTCAACTGGCCCAACTGACTGATCAAGGGCACGAAGCCCTCTTCCATTACAATTTTCATCCGAGGAAAGAAAACATTGCAACAGCAATTGAGTATTTTGAGGAGGCTCGGAAAATCTGCCCCCCCAGCCATTCAAGTTACCCTGCTGTACTATGCAACCTAGCCATGGCCTACTCTATCAACTGTCAGATCGATCGTACCGCAGACTTCTCACAATCTATCTCACTTTATCGAGAAGCACTCAAGTTGAGACCTATTGGCCATCCAGATCGACCTGTGACGTTGTTGTGCTTAGCACAAATGCTTGCATACTTCTATGGGAAGTACGGGTTCGAAGCATCTGTATTAGACGAAATCATGGAGCATGCAACTAGGCTCCGGACTATTTGTTCTGCAGATAGCTACGAAATACAAGCCACCGACTTGTTACTCCAAACATGCGCACTGTACAAGGCTATCAGCGACAGCAACTCGATCGACATTAACAAGCTTATTATTCCACTTCGTCAAGCTGTAGAGGATGTTCCGCATCACTATTTCGACAAGTTTCAAAGGTTGATAAACCTGGGCCTCGCGTTACAAATTCGCTACGAGTTCGGCGGCAATCCAGCTGACCTTGAGGAGTCAATTGCAATACAGCAAGAAGCAACGGAGTCCACTTTCTACGGCAATCCCTGCAAGCCCATGATTCTTAGCAACTTTGCCGTACTCCTCCTCAGACGGCTTGAATGGTCTGGGAATCTCCGGGACCTTTACAAGTCCATTTCGCTCGCAGAACAAGCTATGCAGTGCATATCCAAACGCCATTTCGATCATCCTATCATGACCGCTAACTTCGCCCGCGCATTGGCCGCTCGCTATGAATTACTCCGTGAAGAGGAGGATTTGATGCAATCAGAACTCCTCCTCATGGATGCTACTAGAAGACTCGCACGGTCCGCTCACACCGGACACCTTCCAGCGGTTCAATTCTTCCTTGGTG